>PVHY01024949.1:0-18994 GCA_004024945.1 Uropsilus gracilis | reverse complement strand
GAGGGGGCGGAGGCTGCTTGGGTCTTTTGCAGCGAGCTGTGTCCCAGCATTCTTTGGCTGGCTGGCACTTACTACAAACTTAAAATATAAATCCGATATAACTTGTCTGACCGGAGTCTGCGGCCCCCTTTGCCTTTTCGGCAAGTGTTTGCTCATTGGTTCTTCTTCTGACTCATGCAGAGAGCCTGAGAGGAAATGGAGAGCTTCCCTCCCCTCTTTGACCCCCCCACCCCCACCAGGTTTTTCCCAGCCTGAGGGAGAGGCTGGGCTGGTGATTTCACCAGGATTCTCGGGGACTCAGCCCTCTCCAGTCCCTGGCAAGGAGGCTCAGCGGCTGCCCCCTGCCAGGCTGGACTCTGCAGCTCTCTGGCCCAGACAGCCAACCCCCAGGCAATGGCCTGGCCACCTCTCCCACCTGTTGTCCTCCTTTCCCAGAAGCTCCATGCACCTTTATCTCCAGCCAATGTCCCCCGGGAAGGGGGCTAGACGGTCACCTGTTATCCCAGGCTGATGAGTCACCTCCTACCGGCTGGAGGCCAAGCCAGCCTGACCTCTCCTGTATGCTCCCAACCCTCCTTTCTGACTGGGAAGAGGGGGCATGTACCCTAAAATCATGACAGCAACAGCCACCACCTCGGGGTGCTCACCTGGGACCTACCCTGGGAATTTCTGGGGACACGTAAGACTCAGATCCTGGGTCTAATGATGACTTCTCCTGTCCTAGCCTGGTGGCCTGGGAAAACCACAGACCCCTTCCTGGTCCCCCTTGCAAACATTTATTGAACTAATGTGGAGGTGGTACTGAGGATGCTACAACGGACACCCCAGAAACAGCTCTGCCCTCACAGGGCACACAGGGTGGAGATACTCAACACCATGACGACTGCCATGGCTATGGGTGATGGGTGCCACTGAGAGGGAAGTTGGGGGCACCGATGAAGGGGTCTTGCTCATTCAAGCAGGGTGCACAGGGTCTAGCAAGGCAGAGAAGAGTGAGGGAGGAGTCACGGTTCTCTCTGGGAAGAGTCCTAAGCAGAGGGAGCAGCCAGTGCAAAGGCCCTGGGGTGACAGCATGCCCAGAGTGCTCCAAGAGCAGGGAGCAGGCTGCTGTGGCTGGAGGGCAGGCATCAGAGAGGCAAGGAGGGGTGGCCCTGTGGAACACTCTGGGACCTTTTACCCAGAGTAAAAGACACATGAGCTATGTGTTACGGGAGCCATGGTGCTGAGCAGAGGTATGCCATCTGCCTTCCTTCAGGTCTGGACACATGGCAGAATGAGGGGGAGAATTCAGAGGCCACTGAGATGATCCAAGCATTTGGTGACTCACGCCAGGGTGGGGCTGGGAGGCCGGGGAAGTGATCAGATCCAGATGTCTCCTGAGGATTGATGGATGGGGGGGGGTGGGGTCAGAGAAAGAGAGGAGTTAATGAAGCCTCTAAGGTTTTGGCTTGAGCCCTTGGAGGGAGGTGGCATTTCTGAAGAGAGGGTGATGCAGGAGCAGGATCAAGCAGGGAGAAGTTTCTCAACTGAGTTTCCCTTTCAGGTCTTTGGGTCACACCTGGACAGTCCAGCCTGAGTCCAGGCAAGCTTATCCTGGCAGGAGATGTTCAGCCTGGAGATGGTGTTTCGAGACTCAGGTTCTTTGTCTACAAAATGGGGATCAAACAGCATTTGCTTTTTTTTTTTTTTTTAGAGACTGGATCTGGCTATTTTTGCCCATGGAACCACAGGCTCATGTTGCCCGGGGTACCACGGACTCAAGCAATCCCCAGCCTCAGCTTCCCAGGTAGCTGGGATTGAAAGTGGGTAAAAAGAGACTTTTTGACTTGACTTAACTGTTTACCCCTATCTGCTTGCTTCTTTCTCTAAAGCAGGTTACAAGCAGTTCCTTTGTAATTACTTTTAACTTTAACTGGATACAGCTATCTGCCTGCTACTCTCTCTAAAGCAGGCTACAAACTCTTCATTAGCATTTTCACTGATCACCTTTACCATTGATATGCAAAAGCCAGCCAACTGTTCTCTGTTTTCAGCTTCAAAAACTGTAGAAAAGAAAAACTTTAAAACACAGTTTAAACTTTCCACTCGTGGGTCCTTACCACCATCCCCAGCCTTCTCAGCCAAAATACCAAGCCAATGTAAGACAATCAGTGCAGTGCAGACTAATTTATTTCTAACAGTGATTTCTAATTATCCTATTAACTACTAAAGAAACATGTAAGACTCAGAATACTTCAACATTGTCCAAACCCTTTCTCAGTATTGTCCAAAGTCCTTTCCCAGATTGCCCTAAATATCCTCAGTCTCTCAGTCCTAATCGTCTCACCAATGTCCAGTCAGAGTCCATCTCCAGACGCTTAAAGACTTGTTCCTTTGAATGTTTCTCGTTGTCTTCCACGCTGTCTTCTCCTTGTCACCTTCAGGTAGCAGAAACTCCACGGTGCCAAACTAGTAAAGTTCACTTTCTTCTCAGGCCTAACTTTTGCACGGCCTCTTTTGGACACAAATCAAACTCAGCAAAGTAAACTCCAACACGGAGTTCAAATCTGCAAACTCCTTAACTGCTTTCAGCACACATGTTGCCAGCCTGGGCCAGCCGAGGGTTGTTACAGGCCCTCGGTGGCTACATGGCCAAGCTCACATGGCTCACATCTTTACAAGATGGCCAATTCCTATCTCTCCTCCACTGAACCTCTCTCTATCCAGTCTCCATATTCGAATCTGCATCCCCTCCCAATCAAATCAAATCCTTCTCTTTGTTTGCGCACCCTTTATATACCCTGATTTCCCGCCTTCCAAGAAATCTGTTTCACCTAGACTATTTCACTTCTTTCTTCCCCCTGCATCCCCCTGAAGGGAAATTCCAGCTAAGGTCATTCCCCCATTTTAACATTACCAGTCCTTGAAATCTGCAATCTTAAACAGGAGATAATGGGGGGGGGGGCACACCCTATCAGGATTACAGGCGTGCACCACCACACCCAGCTATTAGGATTTGCTTTTTGAGGCTGCAGGGAAACTCAGTTAAGCCTGGAGAGAGCCCGGACAGGTCGCAAATGGCAGGTGAACGTCAGATCTTGGAGTGCTGCACCCAGCTCCCCAACTCTGCATGAAGTCACTCTGACCACAAGCACCTTCGATCTCACATAGAAGGAAATGGAAGCTCAGAGAGGCCAAGGGACTGTTCCAAGGTCACATGGTCAGCACATACATGGTCAGGATTCAGAGGCTATATTCAAAATCCTGTTCTTGACATTCCACCCTGTTGCCTGCTCTTCTGGCCTCAGCCATTGGACCCTGAGCTGACCACACAGAGGGTCTGGGCAGGGAGATGACTAGGAGTGAAAAGTCTCCTAGGACAAGACAGGACCTGAACCTCCCTCCTCTAGGGAGACACCGGAATAATAGGAGGACTAGGGAGACAGTAGCCTCCTGGTTAAGAGCCACACAGTGCGAGACCACCTGAGAGCAGAATCAGCTCAGCCCTTCACTTGATAGATGAGTCTGAGATATATGATGCTTTTGCTTTGTGCCTCAGTTTCCCCAATCATGAGAGTACCACAGATGTAATGGGGCAGACCGGATGGGTTGATCCATGCCAAATGTTTGGAACGGGGCCAGGCACCCTGGGGACGTGCCTACTAAAGGCCGGCTGCTGCTATCGCTCTTGTTGCTCCAGTTTGATTTCCATGAAATGCGTTCCCTGTGCCAGGAGCCACCTGTAAACACATGCTGCGGGGCCAGCCGCCACCCTCTGTGTCACCACCGCCCATTGCTACTGTCTCTAGCATGTGCCAGTCTCTGAGAGTGCTGTGCCTTTTGGGTTTCTTGGTCAGCTTCCCTGAGCCTACATTTTCTCCTGATCCATGGTGGTGATGGTGAGACCTATCTGGGGTGATGACTAATGGACAGAGGACTTGCAGAGGACATTGGATTGTGTGCAACATCAGAGCTCAGGGTGCACAGATGTCCACAGGTCAGGAACCCAGATTCCATGGGCTACAGACTGGATAAACAAGCTGCGGGATAGGCTGGTGGTGGAATACTACTCAGCACTGAAAAGGAATCAACCACCAATAGTTTTGTGATGCATCTTGTAGGTGTTGTGGTATCAAGTGTCAGGATCCAAGGGCCTTTTACTCAAAAGAAGCAAAAGAGAAATACTGTGTGATTCCCTCTATTTGAAAGTCTAGACAGAACAAGACTGACCCTCCATCACAGGCAGCTTGCAGAGCTGGGGCTGAGCTAGCTGGAGGAGGGGGATTGTTGAGAAAGGGGCATGAAGGAACTGGATGATAAAATGTTTATATCTTGTTTGGGGTGGTTGATTATCAAGGCATCTGTTAGGACTCATCAAACTTGAACCCATAAATATTTGTTCATTTTACTGTGAGTTCATTCTAGCCCACTTTCTTTAAAAAGCAAACAAAGTTGCTTATTATTGTCAGGGATGAATTATTTCCCTGGCTATTCTGTGACCACCAAGAAGTCATCAGTTGTCTTTCCCCAACCTCTGGGTGTCAAAGGCTCTGGGATCTGAGGGGACCTGCAGACTCAGGCACAGTCTGGCTCTGCCTCTTCCTTGCTGTCGGCTCCAGGTGGATCACTTAAACCTCATTTTCCTCATGTGTGAAATGGGGCGAATGTGGTGCCTGCTAAAGAGAGTGCTGCCAGGATTTGGAGAAATGAGAGATGCGGGCAGCCATGGATAGTTCCGGCTCAGGAAAACAAACAAGACGAATGACACAGGCAAGCAGGCAATGGTGGGGTGATCGAGAGTCGGGGTCAGATCCTGTCCCCCACTTCTCTGTGCCTCCGTTTCTTCACTTGCAAAGCAAGGATGATGGCTGTACCCACTAACAGGGCTGCTTTGAGAATTGGGTGAGCTCATCTGTGACATGTTAGAACAGTGTGCAGCTTGGGAGGTTCCGGTTTTGCTGTCGTTCCTCCCCGGGATGAAAGGGGAAAGTGCTGGTATCTTTGGGAAGCTAATTCCAAGCCCAGTCCCCTGAACTGCAGCCCGCCCCCCCCCCCCCAAGTCAGGGTGCCACCAGGAACCCGAGTCATGGGACTGCCTTGCATGCCCCAGCTTCCTCTGGGTTGCTAGACAGGCCCAGAAACACCTGATGTCAGCAGCCCAGCTCCCTCTCTGATGGGGAGGAAGTGGGCGGGGGCCCAGGGCACAGATGAGCCGGGCAGACGTGCCCGGAGGCGGCACAGTCAGGGCTGATGTGAGCACCAAGTTCCCGCTGCTTAGGGAACTGGTCCTACCCATTCTGGAAGTTTCTGGGCTGTCAGGGGTCAGAGTAGAGAGGTCCCCAGTGAATCAGGGCCAGGGTACTTGCTGCGCCCTCGTTCTGTCCTCACACCTCAAAACATAATAAGCATGGACCAGTTTGGGGGACAGGGAGGCTGTGTGTCCTGCAGGAAGCATGGGTGTGTGTGTCCCAGGAGGCATAGCTGGGGGGGGGGTCTAGGGTCAGCTGTGCATCTAAGAATGTGCGAGCATGTGACTCTGTGGCACTGAAAGGGTGGATGTGTGCTTATGTGCCACTGTGAGTCCTATGTGACATGTGTGCAAGGGTGTCAGCATCTGTTGTTGAGTGTGCAACAGCATGAGCCTGAGCATGTGAGTGACCAAATGAGTGTTATAGGGTTACCTCCCCCCCACACACCCCTCTACCTCTGCCACAGTCAAGCTTTGCTTTCTCCATCTTGGTCACCCCCATCAGCTGTGAGCTGAGACTGTACAGTGGGGGACTTTGAGAGAGGACACGCATATAATTTTTATTTTATTATGTTGTTGCAATTGTTCTACTTTATTAGCGGTTATTGTTCCTCTCTTACTGTGCCTGATGTAGGAATTACACTTGACTATAGGACGTATGTTTAGCAGAAACAGTACATGCTAGAACTCAGTACTCTTCACCTTTCCTGGCATCACTGGGGAACCTGGTATGTATCCTTTGCAGATAATGGGGGGCAGGGGGAAAGGCCTTGTATTTAGCTGTGTGAGTGTGTGAGTGTGCATGCAAAGCTTTGCCCACTGGCATGAGAAGGTTCTGTAGGCTCAGTGAGTCGATGCATTAAAAAGTGACCAAGAAGCCCCCAGGGAGGAAGGGGAGGGTTGATCTTCACCAACCAATCAGAACAGATCCTGACTTTGGGTACAGGTGCCAGCTGAACCAGCCCCTGTTCCACCAACTTCTGATCTCACCAGGTGGCATCCAAGAAAGGGCATCCTGAGGCTGGCCCCAAACCAACCCAGGAATCGGGTCAGCCTCGTTATCACGGATAGTAGCAGCGGACATGCATTCTCTCATCAACACCGCCTGCGCTGCTGGAGTAAGTGGACCAAGTACAGGTACCTGCAGTGGGGTTGCTGCCAAGCACAGCACAAGTCCCTTTCGTGACTGCACGAACCTATTGGAGGGACCGAGCGGACAATGGGAAGAGGAAATGGCTGCTGGAATGCTGAGGGTTAATTGATGGTAAGTGCTGTAGAGAAAGTGGAAGTTTAAGAATGTGAACAGGAGAGGGGTTTGCTGCTTTCAAAAAGTTGTTTGGCCAAGACTTCCACGGGAAGATGACACCTGAGTGAAGGTCTGAAGGAGGGAGGGGGGAATCCTGTGGCTATCTGGGGAGGAGCGTTCGAGGTGAGAGGCATAGCAAGTGCAAAGGGCCTGGGGTGAACTCGTACCTGGCTCAATCCTGGAAACAAAAAGATGTCGGTACAGACTTAATGTTTCATGTGTCTGTTTCGACTGATAATAAAAGCAGAGTGTGCACAGAAAGCTCTAACAACAGAATGAATAGAAGAGAAATTGAAAATTCATGGTAACTGGGGTGGGGGAAAGATGGTATAGGAGTCAGGGTCATCTGTTGTACTTGATCATCAAAGCAATTTTCTGTTGTGACAAGGCAGCGTCAACATGATGCATCTGCTTCTAAATCTCAGCAGCAAAATGTGACTTTGAGACTGTTGTCCCAGTCCCAACCCAGCCAGTACATAGTAGATGCTTCTTAAAGGGAGTTTCTGCCTCACAGGTCCTCTCAGTTCCCTGAGGCTGGAGGAGGGATGTCAGAACCCCCCCCCCAACCCTCCACCCGTAGAGATGCCCCCCCATCCCTCGGGCTGCCTGGCTGGCCCCCTGGGCCCCAGGATGACAGCGTCACTTCTTCCTCCTCCTGCTTTTATGAGCTGTGAAGGAGGCTTGTCTGCATTGCACAATTGCCCTTTAATTGCTATTTCCTCTCAGTTATGAATTATGTCATGGATATGGCCGCTCACGTTATTAAACTTCCACAGAGGCCTTATCGTCTGGACCCCAGCCAGCAACACAGCCTGACCTACTTTCCCACCGGATTTCAAAACCGCCTCCCTCATCCTCTTGTTGGACTTTTCCTAAGGAGAGTTTGCTGTGCCCAAAAACTCGTCGCTAAAAATAAAAACTAGATTGGAGGGGGGGGCAGGGGCACAGCTGGCCCCACCGAGGGCCCCAGGCTGAGAGCAGCCCCCGTGAGGGTGGCCAAGCTCCTCCCCACCTAGAAGTTTCCTCAGGCAGCCTGTGCTGGGGACACAGGGTTCCTGTGAGGTCAGGCTCCCGCACGAGCCACAGCCCAGGGTCCCCTGCCTCACAGGGTCTAGACGCCTCGCTTCTATCATGCCTGGGGGGACTGACTTTGGAGTCAGACAAACCAGGTTCCAATCCCACCTCTGCCACTGCCCATTCAGCGGAGCGGTCCAAGGGGGGTCAGGGTCAGGGCACTTGCTGTGTCCTTTCTGTCCTCACGCCTCAAAACTAACCAGAGCCGGGCATGGTGGTGGGTGCCTGTAATCCCAGCTACCTGGGAGGCTGAGGCTGGGGATTGCTTCAGTTGGCGGGATCGGGTCTACCCTAGGCAACAAAGCGAGATCTAGTCTCAAAACTAAGTAACAACCTGTGTGTGTGTGTGTGTGTGTGTGTGTGTGTGTGTGTGTGACCATCACTCACTCACTCACTCACCCCACGCATACATGCCGGTGTCTCCCAGAGGCTACCCTGTGCTGATGCTAGAGAAATATTTGAGAATGCGGCCGGCACAGCCCTGTGCTGGCACAGTTTAGAATCTAGTGGGAAGAGATGGACCCAAAACAGTAATAAGAGAAACAAGCAACCTGAGACGCTGAGGGGAGGCATAGATGGTGATGGGGACCTCACTGGCTGAGAGAGTTGGGGTGGTCTTTCTGAGGAGGGGGTCATTAAGCCAAGACCCAAATGAAGAGAAGAACCAAGTATGGGATGTAGAACTGGATGCGGGTGAGGCGTTTCATACCCTGGGTATACAATGTCAGCAGCCCTGGCCTCAGGCCTGTTCAAGTGCAGACTGGTCTTGGAGAGCGAAATACCTCCTTCAAAGCTTCACCCTGGGCAGCTCGTTTGCCTCAACCTAGTTCTGGACCTGCTAGAAAGGGGAAAAAAACCAAGTATGTAGACAGACATAGTATGTGCAAATGTCCTGTGGTTGGGAATGAGGCCAGGGTGATGAGGCAGAGAGACCTGGGGGAAATTTGTGGGTGTGCGAGGGGAGGCAGCAGTGAGGATTTGGTCAAAGATGAGGAAGGATTTTGAAGGCTGAGTGGACAGTGCAGGTGGGTGAACTGCTACTTATAGGGAGGAATCAGGCAGGCCCTGCACCTGGACTGGGTGATGGCAGAGGCTGGACAGGACCAGAGTGGCAAACATCCCTGATTCTCTCTCTTCATGTGGCAAGTGGGGGTGCCAACTCCTCTCCAGGCTTTGAGTCCTACTTAGCTCAAAGGCCCTGCTGGTCAAAGCTCTCCCCATGGCCCAGCCAGCCCGAGGGCAGTACCTGGAGCCCCAGCCCCAGGCAAAGCCGGGACCCCCTACTCTGTGACGCTTGCGACAGGTAGGGCTGGACCCTGGCACACAGCTTTCCAGCCACGCGGCCTCCCAGCCACACAGGCCTCGGCAGCCGACAGCGCTTTCTCCTCCTCTTCCTGAACTGCGCTATGTGTGGGGCTGTTTATCTGACTTGGCTGACGCTGGCGGCCTGGGCGTGTAAACATGTCCTTTTAATTATTACACAAATGGGACACGTCCGTGGCTTAAAAATCTGAAAATGCAAATAAAGCAAAAGTTTTTTGGGGAAAAGAAAAGGCCTAAACGCAGAGGGGAAAGGGATAGGAGGAGGGGCAGGCCGAGCATCCCTCTGACATGTGCCCCACAGACCCCAGGGTCCGCATCCTGGGCGTCGTGGGCTGCCGGGTGCGGGACCCTTTCAGCAGAGGACACAAAACCACCTCCCAGAGCCCAGGAACCATCGCAGGAGCGAAGCTGCCTCGGAAACATCCCCGAGCCGGGCCCGCGTGACCGGGACACGCAGGGCGCGCAGCATGATGACGGCGTGATGACGTCACAGCGATGGGCGTGATGACGGCGCCACTGGCACTTTCTCCCAGCGGAGCAAGCGACGTCTGCACAGAATGACAGGAGGTGCGCGTGGGAAGTCCCTGGCCCTGGGGCTTGGGTGGCTTTGGGGGGGACGGCTGGGAGTTGGTGGGGAGGTGACTTTCGCTCCTGGTCCTCCCGCGCTGCTGACAAGCGTCAAGGCTGGCTGGCCTTTCGCCCTGGCACGTCTGTCTTCTGCATCTTAGCAGCGGCTGACAGCCGCGAGGCCTGTTGGACTTCGAGATCTTTGCAGAGGTCGTAGGAGGGCGGAGGTTCCCTGAGACCTTCCCTGCAGCCAGGACGGCAGCAGGCGCTGGTGAGCACGGCCTGCGGGAGGCTGCAGGCCTTGGCCTTCGTGGGCCGGAGCTGCTGCCCTTTCCCCCCTCTCATGCGGGCTGGCCAGCCAGGAGGTGTGCGGCTGCCGAAGGGCTTTGCCTGCTTTGAGATGACGTGTTTGGGACGGCTGGATCTTGATAACATTATTCTGCTGCTGAGAAGACAAGGACCCTGGAGAAGAAAGAAAAAGGTGACCCGAAGCTGGCCAGAGCGGCCCAGCTAGCGCCCTCAGGGCGAGTTTGCCTTGTGGAGCCTCAGCTTTCTTTTCCCAGAGTGAATGAACAAATTGGGTCAGTCGGTGCTCCGAACAGGGGTCCGGGTGGAAGGAGCCCTGTGCCCCTCGGGCCTGGCACGGGAAGTCACACCGCTCTCTGGCCATCTGACTCTCCAGAAAGGGCAAGAGTGAGCCCCTGCCCCTCTGCCACCCAAGGTCAGGCACATCTCAGTTTATCTGCGGTCATCGGTCTGCGGTCAGTGTCAGGGATGGGGAAGTTCAGCGTGAGTGACTGAGCCACGGGGGGGGGGGGGTGCATCTCTCATCCACCCAGAATCCAAGCGGTGGCGGATCCACCACAATGTCCCTGACACAGACTCGGCCGCCGAGCAGCTGGCCTCACTGTGGATTTGGCTGGAGGTCAGCTGACC
The DNA here is from genome assembly GCA_004024945.1 of Uropsilus gracilis. Taxonomy (NCBI): domain Eukaryota; kingdom Metazoa; phylum Chordata; class Mammalia; order Eulipotyphla; family Talpidae; genus Uropsilus; species Uropsilus gracilis. Next base: position 8,561 of record PVHY01024949.1, on the reverse strand, counting down.
TCAGGCGGCCTGGCTGTGCAGGCCTCTTTGCTCCACGGGCCTCTCAGCTTCTCCTGGGACCCGTGGGCCACTCTGGACACTTCCACGTGGTGACAAAGGCGTGAGCGCCTGGCAGAGACCCGCAAGGTCTTTCACAGCCTGGTCTCAGACTGACACCATCACTGTCACCTCCTGTTGGCAAAAGCAGGTCACGTGACTGAACTCAAGTCAAGTGTGTGGAGATACACCCACCCCCTGGGAGGAACCACCAGGCTGAGAGCCGTGGATGCAGGGGCAGGTGAAGAGTCCATATCACTCCCATTTGCTGGTGACCCCGACTCTTTTTTTTTTTTTTCTTGAGACCAGGTCTTGCTATGTTTGCCCATGGAACTGCAGGCTCACGTTGCCCGGGGTACCATGGACTCAAGCAATCCCCAGCCTCAGCCTCCCAGGTCACTGGGATTACAGGTGCGCGCCACCACGCCCCTCTATTTTTTGGGACTAGGTCTCACTGTGTTGCCCTGAGCGGGACTCGAACTGCGATCCCTAGCGCAGTTCATAGTCCCCCGCTTCATAGGCAGAAGCTGACAGGCATGAGCCACTGTGCCCGGCATGACCCCGATTCTTTGCCTTCCTTGTGGCCTTGTTTGTGGGGGTCTCTCCTCTCTCCCTCCATTTTCAAGCAAGCAAAAGGCCTAAGTGGTCTGTTAGGTGGCAGAGCTGTGGCCGTACATGCCGGATACAAAGGTGAGTGTGGACACAAGTGCAGGGAGGTGAGGACAGACGAGGAGGGGGTAAAACATTCTGGGGTCAGTGGAGGTGGAGCCAGTGCGTTGCCGTTTCAACTCTTCTGCCCAGCTGGGAGAATCCTCTCATGCTAAAGGGGGCACCAGTCTACATACTCCTACGTGGAACCCCTCTTCAGCCTGAGGACTGAAACCTGGTCTCAGGACAGAAGGTGACAAGGGAAGAAGATGGGGGAACCCCCTGAGGGTTCCACCTGCAGCTCTGCTCCTTCTTTTGAGGGGCCATTCTGCACCCACAGTCACCACCTTTGCACCATAACCCCCAACCTGTCACTAGGGGCGACATCGCGCTCCTCAGTTCAGCTCCTGACTGGACACACTTGCTCAGATGTCTCACAGAATGCCTAGCCCTCTCCTGCTCTGCCTGATGCCCTTGACCCCGGCATCCTCATTTATTCCTGGTCATGGGTACCCACAGTGCCACTTGCCCAGGCAGCTGACTCTCATCTCTGGGGCCCCTCATGCAACGTCTGGTACTTACACTGAGAAGTCCCGACATGCCAAGCATGGGATTGAACCCCTGAGACTGGCCCACGAGGGAGGCGCCCATCCTATGCCCCATATTCCATGTGCCACCTGACAGCAGCCCAGCCCCGTGGTCCACATTTAGGCCTATGGCTTTTCTCAGAGCTGAGCTGAGCATCCCCGAACAAACAGACACCAAAGAGGCTCAGTTTACCAGCCTTGATGATTCTCATCATCCTGGAGACCTGAGCTACATGTTTAGACCTGAAGTCGTGGCCCCTCCCCAATTTATTTATTTCAATTTATTTATTCCATTTATTTACACAGAGGAAATTATGCTTGTTCAAGGCATCAGGCCATTTCCAGGCCTCTGAGAAATGTAGGAGGAGCCTAGGAACTTAAGTCCATTGACAACAAACAAGAGGACAAGTTTCAAATAGGCCAAATAGATAAAGAAAGCAGGGCACGGAGTTATTTTGGAAAGAGTCACCATTTGGGTAGAGTCTTGCCCGACTTTCTTTATCTCTGATAAGAAGGTACAGCAGTGAAGGAAGGGAGCAGCAAGTGCAAAGGCCCTGAGGCCCTCAGGACTGGGTGGACCCAAGTAAAGTGTGAGAGAGATGAAGGGAGTCTCGGGACAGAAATGGAAAGATAGACAAGCAGGTCACAGTAGGTCACGGAATGAACTTGGCACCAAAATGAAGTAGGAGCCACAAGAGGGTTCTGAGCAGAGGATGGCCTTACGTGACTTTTCCCAGGATTCACTGGGCCCTGTGGATATCAGTCTACCCGGGGGCCAGGGCGGGAGCAGGAAGTGGGCTTCTGCAGCCCCGTGACACTTAGGTCAGAGAGGAGACCTGGGTGTTTGAGTCACAGCCTCAGAAAGCACAGGAAAACCAAACAGGATCTTCGGGTTAATCTACCAGAAGACGGCAGGTAACTGCAAGCCTCAACCCCAGACACCCCGGGGCCCCGGCCTTCCTGCAGCATCCTCCGGAGATGCTGATGCGGCCGCTTGGGGCTTCCCTGGTGTGGTGCCCAGCTGCTCTGGTGTGATGCCCGGGGAGGTGAGAGTGCCCCCCAGACCCTGCCCCCAGGCCCCAGTGAGCACCCTCCCCCCCCCGCAAAGCTGCTGACCACTGACCTGGAGAACCCACCCCTATGTTCCCGGCTCTGTAAAACAAGCCTGCTTTCTGCACGCTGTACCCCCAGCCCCGACCCCTTATCTCAACACACAATCCTTCAAAGAATAACACTGCGTATTTGTGTCTGCGGTTTGGGTTCCCAAAACCTGTGACATCAGATAAGCGCAATGTTCACAAAAATGGACACCGCGGGGCGGGGGATAAACAAACCCAAAGGAGCCCCCACTTCCTCTCCCGGGAGGGGGGCACGCTCTGGGGGAGTCAGGGCAGAGCCCGCAGGGAGCCTTGCCTGACCCTCTCCCGCACTGCTGTCTTCTCAGCACCCAAGCTTGACCCTCGCCCCTCTCATGGGCGACAGGGAGGCACTGATCCCCACGGCTCAGACCTGCCATTGGAAAGGGACATTTGTAAAATACCAGCAATGGCTCGTTTGGAGATTGGTCCTGTGACAGCACCTGTGACCCCTTCCACGGAGTAGCGCCAAAGATTGTCCCCTATATACAGGAGGGAGAAGTGAACCCGAGCAAGGAAAGTGGCTGCCAAACGTTTGGCCGCTTGGTTTTACGGAATGCAAAATGGCAAAAAAATGAATTAAATACATTATATATATATATATATATATATATATATATATATATATATAAATAAAAATAGAATTAGGTCAATGAGTTTGGCAGGATGGAGGCTCCCTCTATGTCCATGTCCCGAGCCAGGCTGTGGGCCCACAGGCCTCCCCTGCCATTGGGGATCTCAGCGAAACGTCCCTGGGGTAGGGAGGCTCTCGCCAGCCTGGTGGGCTGAGGTGTCTTCCAGCCCCACGCTCCCTGTCACCTCAGGTACCATCTTCACACACCACCAGAGAATTCCCTCCCTTTGTCACATTTCTGAGTGTGTCACTAGGGTTCCCAGAGTGTGAGACCCACAAAACTGGGCCTTCTTGTGCCACGTCCGGTACGATGCCCACCCCGATACCCTCCCACCAACGGGCTTGGTTTTCTTATGTTTTAAGTCTTGCTTTGTCCAAAGTGCCCTGCAGGGGTTATTTTTAATAGTCCGACAGGAGTCCGTTGGAGCATCTGTAGGAAGGCATCATCTCTGCAGGCTTATCTGCTGATGGTGAAGGAAGTGGGACCGGCCTTTCTCCAGAGCTGGGCAGCAGCGAACCCCCTCCAGCACCTCAGCCCGCCTGCCCTGCGTTCCCGCCCTGGAGATCTCCCTGCCTGGGACAGGGTTATCTCTGAATGACAGCGTGTTCCATCTCCCCCACGGGTGAGGCCTCCCTGGATCTCAGGGAGCACCAAGGAGCCCCCAGGGCCAAACGCAGCCCACGGGAGGTGTTACTTGGCCTGTGCAGTTCCAACAGTTTGGAATTTCTCCATCTTTTAAAAAAGTCAAGAGACTTTGGAAGAAAGCAAAAATATCTTCCCAAAGGGAATGAAGATGAAGAGAATAAGAAAGGGAAGACATTCCATCCATAAAATAACAGTTCTGCCCACATATATAATTACCCGCATCTGTAACGGATGTAATTTTGAGTACTGACCTGCAGGATTTTTTAATTGGATTAGATGATTTGGGGGCTTGCAAAGTAAAGTATGAAACAGAAGAGAAATGAGAACTAATACAGTGGTGGTATTTCACTGAGAACATGGAATTTTAATCCAACATGCCAATGTAGTACACTATCAATTTGTTTATTTTATTTATCACTGAAATAAATATAGACTTCTGTCTTCCACCCTATAAAAATAATCCAGCGATGTCACATGAAACATCTGGAATTCTGCCTTGCCTGAAATTTGGTAGGTCTGGATCATTTTCTCAGGACAGCTATGGACTGGTGCTGAGTTGAAACCTCAGGACTTCGATTCACCGCAGTCCCCACCACTCCCTACTGCCTCCCAGCTGAGTGCTTTCAATAATTTGTTAATCTTACTTGAGCACTGAAGTCACTGAGCTCACTATAACCCATGCAGGGTAGTACACAGGGGGGTTACTTGGGAACTGTCTGAAGATGGATTTCTGCTATGAGCCGCCTTGACACTCACTTATTTCATTTTTCTTAGAGCAAATACAAATTTGAAGTAGGTAGGTGGCTTAAGAAAAGCATGGACCCGGGAGTCAGATTTGAGTCAGATGGGAGTCTTGAGCAATCTCTAAAGAGAGATTTCCTGCTCAATGCCTCAGTTTCCCCGCTGCCCATGGGAATGAGAACAGCGCTCATGAACTGGGTGAATCGGTTGTTCCTGAGAAAGACTTAGGGTATGAGCAAAGTCATCCTTGAAAGCAATGCAGTGGCGACCAAAACTCTGCCTCTCAAAGTTAGGGGGATCTATGGTTTAGGGGGTATATTGTCCATGGGCTCCTGAGGAAAGGGAGAAAAGGAGGGAGAAGCTAGACTGAGTATAGGATTTGCTTTTATCTTTGATCTTCTTTTGCCAAAAAGGAGGGGGAAAAGTAAATAAATAGCCCTGGCCTGCTTTGATTCCACTGCCGGCCGAAGAGCCTGTAGCTGATAAGAACCAGCCAAATTCAGCGGGGCCGCTCCACCCTCCTGGCAGCCTTGCCCTGGGTGTTGGGAACCTGGTACCCCTGGCTGACCCCTGCCCTTTGCTCACAGCATCCACCTTCTTACTTTTCTGGGAGAGCAAGTTGGAGAGACTTCCCTACACAAAGACAAGAGAAGGTAGGGCTGTCCAGGGGGTACTGGATCCTGGGAGAGGGACCTATGGAAAAGGGAAACTCTTGGGCATCTGCCCTGGCAGTGAACAGGGTGTGGGGAGGGAGCCTTAGGTGAATGGCTTCACCCCTTCTAGTCTCAGTTTCCTCCTCTGCTAAGCAGCTTCACCGGCCTGTTAAAGGTTAAGCAAATTGATGTCTGTCAAGTGCTTGGCACACAGTAGGTCCAGTATACGGACACTATTATTGTGAAATGGTTAAAGAAGTCACAGGACAGCCTCAAATGAAAAGACCAAAAAGTGCCCAGGCTTCAAACCCAGCAGGATGAAAGAGTACCAGTTGTTTGAAATCTCCAAAAGCTCCAAGGGTCACGCAATCAGCAACACGAGGGACCAGGGCCTGTTTGAAGTTGGGAAGAGGTGGATCCAGGATAGAATTCAGGATGAAAAGAGCACGTGTCCTCCATGCTATCCCTGAGGATGACCCAGAAGGCCTCAAAGAGTTTCCCTAAAGACTGATAAATAGCCCCAGGCCAACACAAGAGACCTGAGAATAGTTTCTGGGGTCAGAAGTGTCCTCCAGAGGCTGCCGCTTCCTGTGACCTGTGTCTCTGGGCTTTGTTTTGCTACCTGTAGAACAGAGCCATAGGTTTTGAGGCCAGAATATGTGGCATTTAGTTGCATCTCCATAAGTGAGTGAAAGTCATGAGCCATACTCGTGTTAAGGGGTGAGAGTAGAGGTTGAGGAAGGAGGAACTGACCACTCTTACTTCTTACTCAGCAAGCCCAGACCCAGATTCATGTCGACAGCTCACTCACAACCACCATGGAATCCCCAGAGCCAGAATCACGCCTGGCATATACCAGGATTCATTTGGCAAATGCGTGAGTCCGAACACCCTGTGGAGTCAACCTCAGTGAGGGGAAAGGAAGGCACAGAGAGGTCAGGTAACTTGTCCAAGTCACATAACCTGCCTGTGTGAGTCACACTTGGAACTGGAGTGGTACTGAGTCTGCCTTCCGCCTGTCCTCACTCTGCCCCTTGACCCCCTTGAAGCTCGCCGCCCCCCTCTTGACCACATCCTACCCAGGCTTCCCCTACCCTCTGTGCTAAGAGCTATGCAGTGAGCTCAGCTGCTTGAGCAGGTGCTGCCCTGGACAAGGACACACCTCTCCCTCCTCCCCAGTTGGTCTCATCTGGCCTCAAGGTTTCATGTGACCTTGCACACATGTGGGTGTGTTTTCACTCCTAGGTTTGAATCGTTCACCAACATTAAAAATTTGGTGATTTCTAAATACCCCTGATAGATGAATGTATTAGAAAGTTGTGGTCTATGCTTGTTGTGGAATACTATGCAGCCATCAAAAAGAGAAGCTCATGCCATATGCTGCAACCTGAATGGACTGAGAGGAGTGATGCTAAGTCAAATAAGAAGGAAAAAAGTAACTCTTGTTTGGTTTTACTTCACAGGCCAGATGTTTACAGATCAGACAGGCTCATGCGATTGAGATGGAGCAAACTCCATCTTGCCTTAATTGCCTCTGGCAAACTACAGACAAAATCTAGCATTGAGATCCTCTAAAGATGTGATGGCACCACTGCCCCTCCAAAAATTTTGCATATAATAATCCCTCTTAACAAAGATAGTGACCATCTGTGTGCTATGCCCCTGCCCCAATTAACTCTCAAAAATTAATGTTAACCAATTTTATTACCCCTCACCATTGCCTTCCTTTAAAATGCATCCTAAATTATAGCTGCCTGAGCCACTTTTTTCCTTTGTCAAAAACCTGTATAAAAACTTGTACGAGTCATTAACATTTGCAAAATGCTGCATACTTTCACTCAGCCCCAGCCTCTGTGGTTGTGCCCATCTCTCTCATCTGCCCTCTCTTGTACCCTGGGTTCAGCTCTCAACATTTGCTTTTATGTGGAATATAGAGAAATATTAGCAAAAGGTCAAGAAAAAGACAAAACTTGCAAGTTGACCATAGAATCTGTGACCTCCAGCAGAGGAGGGGGGAAGAGGGGTCAAAATGGGGGAGCCCACGGGATGGGGAATGGATCATGGGTGCAGTGGTGGTGGGAGAATGATGGGGCCACAGCTGAGGGGAGACGTCAAACACTGTCTGAAAATGAACAGTGAAGTAAGAAAATTAATTAAAGCCAAAATTTTGTGATTTCACATAACAGAACTGCTAGCTTCTTTGGCAAAGTGGCAGCTCTAGCCACCGGGCCCCCTTCTCCAGCTGACACCAACAGCTGGAACAGGGCTCTGTGTCCCCCCAGCCCCCCATCCCACACCTAGGCTGCCTCCCCCAGGGGACTCCTGACACAAGGCCCCAGGTCTGTGAAGAAGCAGGGGCCTGGCTCTCCCAGCCGCCATGCAGGTCTCTCGCCCTTTCTCAGATCGGCTGCCTGGAGTGCTCAGGGAAGACAGAAGGCGGGTTGGCACTGGGGTGTGCTTTCAAGGTTCCCCCATTGCGTCCACATGCTCCTCCCTGGAGCTGTGAGTGTGTGACCTCAAGTGGCTAAAGGAACCAAGCAAAGGCCATCAAGTTAGGGGTGTTGAGGTGGAAGCTCATGGGCTCAGTGCCCTTCTTGGAGTTCCAGGCCTTTCAGAGACAGGGACGTGATGGTGCGAGCAGAGATTGGGGCTTTGTGTGCCAAGGAACATGGGGGGCACCTTGAAGTTGAGAAAGGCAAGGCCTGGGGCCTCCTGATGCTCTGGCTTCCGCCCTGGGGACCCTCCATGGACTGCGGACCTCTAGGAACAGGAGGCTGACCCCTGAGCTGTGACCAGCCATGGGACTGGACGCCGCTGGCAAAGGTGGCCATGGGAAACTCGTGCCAGTGCTTGGGCGGCTGGGCCACAGCCTGGCCCTGTGCCTCTGTGCAGGGGGCTTGGGGCTGCTAAGCCAGGGTGTCCTCATCGGAAAATGGGAAATGGGTAATGAAGGCGCTCTCTCAGGGGTGTCCATGTGGGTTAGGGGGAACACAAGGCCAAGTATGGGGCCTACCTGACCCTGCCGGGTGCCAGGGCCCACGACTGCCATAGCTGTCTCCAGGCCCTGCAGACCAACCCAAAGAGGGGCTGGAAATCTGCCCACCACTGCCCAGTCCTTAGGCCAGAGTCCAAACTCCTGTGGTCCTGTCTCAGCCCCTGGACTATGGTACAGTCTCACTAGCACCTCTGGCCAGCTGTCGTGGGCTACAGGCTCTTTCCAGAACTGGTTGAGGGTCAATCCTTCTCTGAATTGACAGCCCAGTCCTTTCCAGAGAGGGAAACTGAGGCCCGGGAGATGATGTCACTTGCCACCCCTTCAAAGCAGCAGCTGAACCTGGATCTAAACCCATGAATTTGGGTGCCAGGGCCTGGCATACCCATTGGGCTTCACTGCCTCCAGATCTGAACAGACCCGGAGGAGCCCCAAACACTGTGGAGAGTGTGACCCAGACAAGACCTGGGGCTCTGGAGCCCTCCCCC
>PVHY01024948.1:0-18998 GCA_004024945.1 Uropsilus gracilis | reverse complement strand
TTTGATATCAAGGCATGGGCTGAATATATTGTGGAATGGGCTGCAAAGGACCCATATGGCTTCCTTACAACAGTTATTTTGGCCCTTACTCCATTGTTTTTAGCAAGTGCTGTACTGTCTTGGAAACTGGCCAAGATGATTGAGACCAGGGAAAAGGAGCAAAAGAAGAAACAAAAACGTCAAGAAAATATTGCAAAAGCTAAACGACTGAAAAAGGACTGAAGGAATGGCCAGGCTCTGCAGCTAGTGGAAAATCAATTGGAAAATTATGCATCTTTGGAAGAACCCACTTACATTCTCCTCTGGATTTTATGACAGTATTATTTAGTAATGAAGTCTGAGCATATGGAACAATCATGTTAGTACTGACTTCATTCTCTAACAACTTCTAGGCTTTGGTGTAGAAGACTGTTGACAGTTACTGTAAATTGGCATTTATTGTGCTACAAATTCTTCATAACTGGTTTAGTCATTTGCCATCTCACAGCTTATGTACTGAAATGAAAACATCCTGTGGAGTGAAGTGACTTTAGATTGTGAACTCGGATAATGGCTAAAGTGGGGTCCTGTTCTAAATGAAGGATAGTGAGAATGTGAAAGTGACTTAACTGTGTCTTTATCATTGCTTATTTTGTAGTATAGAATCATTTCTAGCTTTCTCAACACAATCATTGAGTATTTTCTATTTTCTGCATTTTTCTGATTTTAGCCTTTGAAAGGCTGGTAATTATCAGATACCATTTTCTAAAAAATCTAATTTTATAAATAATTCTTTTATTAACTATAATGCCACCTACTAGATCTAATAATTTTTGTACTTAAGACACTGCCATTTTTTTAGAGATGACTTGTTGAATAGAGTGACACTGATTTAAAATTTGTAGAAATGCCAAGCCTTGTAATACCCTGGAACCAATTTATTATTGTGCTTTATCGGATAATTTGCTGATTTGTCTCTATACTGGTTTTGTTTTTTTAGTCTATTATGTTTTCACTCATGGTAGTGATGTCCTATATTTTTTGATCAAACAAGCTCTTGGTAAAAATTTAAATTGCAAGTTCTTTTAAGGACTGCTTAAAGAGTAGCGGTTATATCATAATGGTAAAGGTTTAAGATTTGGTAAAAATTGGGGAAGAGGGCATGGTAGTAACTGGGTGGGAAGAGTAAATAATAACAAAATGGGAATGTGTTAAGGTTAGGATTAAAAAGCTAAAGCTATTCCCATCCCATGTAATATAACTGGAACTTTTTACTATTAAATGTGAGTTTTTTAAATGCATGGTTCAGTAATTTATCACTCATTATTTAATAACTTACTAATGTCTTCACCTCTGATAATGCATTTTAAATTACAAAAAATTGTTCAGTAACTAAGAAACTAGATATGGAAATAAATTTGATACTTTTTTTTTATAAAGAGGTACAGCTTTTTTCTGGGTACTCATTCAGTAATTCAGGCAATGTATGTTATGGAAGTCACTTCTCAAAGGGTTATACATATCATTCATAGCTAAGCATATTTAAAAGCTAAGTGCAGTGTTTCTCAGATACAGAACCTAAGGACTCCTGGAAGTGTCTATGAACTGGTTAAACACTTTTAGGTTTTTAGTTCTTAATTAGAACCAACTCCAGGCACTTAAGTGTAACTCAGTCTCTAGTTGTAAGTCAGTTATTCAGGTTGTCTACAATCTGCTTTTTATATTATTGAAATGAAATTTAAAAAAAATGCTTATGTAGAACTACTGGTCTCATGGATCAACAGAGTCCAGCTTAAAAAAACCCAATATATCTAAAATGGGTTTGGGTCTGTAATCAAGCCTCTCATGGAAATAATTTATATATATATATATATATATATATATATATATATATATATATATATATACACATATTTCGCTTATGACCACATTTTAGAGTAAAAATTGAAGGAAATGCTAGGGTCTCTGTACTTCTTAGTTATCTACTAAAGCGTATTTTAATTGCTTGTGTTGTGAAAATTTAAAAGCAATTATTAGACAATCTTTTTTTATATTTTGGTAAATTTTTAACATGCCAATTTTGTATTTGACGTATGCCATTTGTTATTTCTTCAGCTTTTCCCGACATTTTGGAGACATTTTTATACATATGAGATCAATAAGGCTTTATAATATTTGTGTCTGTATTTGGGTTTGTGTGTGCAAAGAGGATGGTAAAACAGATTGTGAAGTTTTGGATTTTTCATAAAAATCAGTATTGTAATTGTAACATACTACTGTGAAAAAATGCCATCTATTATACTTAAAAAAAAAACTTTTTGAACTTTATTGTTCAAATTCTGAGAACTAATACAAATACCTTTTATAGCTGATTTTGGAAAAAAAAAAAAAAAAAAACAGGCTACCTGTAACAAACATTTTACCAAAAAGAAAGTGTGTAGGTCAGAATTTAATTCATAATATCCACATGATAAGCTTTGGCATGATACTACTGTACAGATGTGCAAGGGTATTTTTTACTTTTATTCCTTGAAATTATAGTAAGTAAATTGAAAATAAGCTTAGGAACCTATGAGCTGGAAACCCAGTGCTGAGATAAATTATAATCAATAGCTTCTCACCCTTTTCCTAGTTTCTTACACATAAAGAAGGTTGGCAAGGGGCACTTTACATCAGATCTGGTTTTAAGTTGGAGGAAGCTTAATTCCTATTTAGGAAAAACTGCTTTCATGTCTACAGTTGATTATCGGATCACTGATTTACTCAGGCATGAAATGGGATCCTATGTCCAAATACCAAAAGTTTGTGGAAACACAGATAAAGCTTAAAGATTATTTCTGCATGTTTTCTTGGAGAGGCTTTTAATAAGACTCATAAGTATTCATCTATGCTTTTTTCTCACAGTTTAAGCAAGCCTGGTGTAAACAGATCTAGGTTACATTTTAAATACTGGTGTTAATGAGACACCATTAAAAAAAAATCAATATAATGGTATTGGTTCAAGGCTAATTAGACAAATGACAGCCAGGATTCTGTTAGTAAAAGTTGGAATGGGAAAGTCTGCCAATGAAAAAAAAAGTATTTCCTCTATTTCTGTTGATATTTTAACTTCAAATATCCAAGGATAGCTAATAGGCTAGGTTTATGTAACTAAACCTAATAGCCAACACAACCTAACACTTAAGCAGTTTGTATAACTGAGTAAGACCATTATTGAAAACCAAAAATACACTATACCCAAATCAAAAATACACTGTATATATAGTGCAGGTATTAAGTTGAAGTATTTACCTTTGCACTTGTATTGGGGTGCACACAACTTAAAAAACAAAAAACACTTTTACTTTTGAAGTTAAGAAAATACTGAAGAGATTTAAAGTGTTAAAGAGGTGATGGAAGGCTTTTCTATAAATTGAAATGCTTAAAACTAAAATGAAATATAAACAAAACTATTTAACAGATTAATTCTTCTGTGTGTGTGTGTGTGTGTGTGTAGCCTAAAAGACACAAAGGTTAGGGACGCAGTCTTCATAAGGCTAAGAATATAATAGTTTAATTTTTGTAGCAATTAACTTTGCTTCAACACCAACTTAACAGTACAGTCAGGCACCCTAAAAATGTTAGTGTGAATCAACTACCACTAATGTCATTCCCACCTGCAAAATCACCTTGAAAAGTGCACGCTCCACCAATATGGGCCGGTATCCTTGTTTTTAACAGGTGTTTTTTCACAAGGACTTTGACTAAGATATTCTTTGGCTGCTTCTATAAGACAGACATTTAAAAAAAAGTCATTAAAATTAGTGTAAATTTTGTTAAGCTATTTATAAACAGACCATATGGCAAACATTTGCAAAAGATGTATACAGAATGCAATCAATAAGCTAATAGGAAGTTGGAATAGAAATATTTTAGAATGCTAGAACACTTAACATTTTTCCTGTAACCCAGTATTCAAGAACATCTTAATTTATAATCCAATTATACTGCAAAATTTACCTCTTTATAGTGCCAAGTAGCTAGTTCCTTTTGTTTCTGAGAAAATGTAAGATTTGAAATGATGTCATGGCAGTAGTTAACTTGTTATTAACAGGACTGTTGGAATGTTAGTATTACTACCTACTTTTTGATCAGTAAGTATGTTATGAATAGTGACTATTTGGTTAACTTGTTTTAATAAGAAGTTTTTATGAAGTATTTTTCTATAATTTTATTTTTCAACTAAAAATTTTACCTCTGTTACATACAAATCTTAACCTATATGTTCTTAGGAATTCATTGTTGAAAGGGAGGTAGGATTTCCTGATTCAAAGCATACCAATTTGGGTCTCGTGTCAGTAAATATTTACTGAGTGGTTACTGTAATGACCAATACTTGATATTAAATTGACATTAGAATTAGAACTATCTTAGCAACACAACTGGGTTGTACTTCAGAAAATGAACCTTTAGAAATACTTTTGTATATAGTTGGTATTTTATTTATTTATATATAAATTTCACAACATGTAGTCTCAAGGATTTGCCCACTATAGTTGGTATTTTAATGTGCATGTTATCATCTGTCTACATTTTTCTTCAGCATTACACGCAACTAGAGTCCCCGCTCTTAGTGGAACTGCTTTCTGAAATCTCCCACTTTGCGTTTTTTTAGAGTAACTTTACTTTCATGCAACTTCAGCTATAGGACCATTTCTGTTTACTGTACTTTTGAAATGAATTGTCTACCCTTATTGGTCCTAGACAACCATTAAAAGTATTACCCAGTTTCACCATAAACTAGTGTTTGTCCCATCTACTCAGCAAGATCTTTATGGTTTCTTTTTCGCTGATGAACTAAGTTTTGTTTTTTTTTGAAACTAGGTCTCACTATTTTTTGCCCATGGAACCACAGGCTCACGTTGCCCATGGTACCATGAACTCGTGATCCCCAGCCTTAGCTTTCCAGGTAGCTGGGATTACAGGCTTGCGCCACCACGCCCAGTAATTTTTTTGGAACTAGGTCTCATTACTTTGCCCCAGCAGACTCGAACCACAATCCCCAGTCTCTGCCGCGACTTCCGAGGCTGCTGCTTACAGGCACACGCCACCATGCCTGGCAAGATCAACTAAGTTTTATTGGCCTCCACATGTTTTTTCCAAGTTCACCTTTTTTTGGATTAGTCCTTCAGACTCTTACAGAATGTCTCTCCAGTCTTTTCACTTTTTTCTCTTGTATTTGATCATTTAGGAAAGCTAAATATTCACACCAGTCATTTCTACCAAAATAGATCTTGGATGATTCCTGAATTACCATAAGGGTCCAAATATGTATTGAATATTGATAGCAAGATAATTGTAAGGGAATAATCTAAGAAAGGAAAAACTAAACCAAAATAATTTGAGTCTCAGAGAAGTTAGGTTTCTCTAATTTAAAACTTTATAGTTTCTTATAAATAGTAACAATTTCTCAAGCCTAATGCAAAAACTATTGTGTAGTCAGAAAACAGACGTTTCATTTGTTAAAACAGGCACATTCATATAAAGGAAAGAAATTTTACCACAGTGAATTTACTGATGGTGGCTCTTGTCATCTGGCTTCCAGGATCCTGGCTGGAAGGTTTTGCCAGTGCTAGTGGGAGTGACCGAGGGTTCTTCCTTCCCAAAGTATGGAGCAGAGGCGTGTCCTTTAATCTGAGTTTCAACTGGGGGAGCTAGGAGTTCCTGACTGTTCTCTTTAGTAAGGAGTTCTTTTTCATAAAAATCCTTGCTCTTAATTTTAATTTCTTCTCTGTACTTTTCATTCTTTAATATTTCCTGCACATACATATAAAAGGAACAAATTATTAAATATCTATTAGAAGAAAAGCCAAAGTACAGGTTTTATGAAATAGTGAATATAAACACGATATTCTATTGTATTTTATATATATGCATATATGTACGCACATGGTAAGTTTGGAAAAGCGATCTGATTATCAGTGTTACTAGAATTAAACAGATGTCTTGTATTATAATGGAAAGATTAAAAGACCATGAAATAGAAACATTTACTAGTCAACAAGTGAAACAAGTTACCATAAAATACCACACAAGAGAGTCATTCTATCAGCTTTCTAAAGTTCAACAACTATCTTGTCTTAAAATTAATCAAGTGATTGTACTTTCTACTGGAGGCAAAGGGAAGGGGGGTGGCCTCATGAGGATGCCACTAATAGTCTGCTCTGTGGGAGTAAAAGTGGGATGCTAAGCTACCATGCACAGTGCCCCCATGTACTCCCCTTTCTCCTTTTGAGTGGGATTATGGCAGTGAGAGAAAGGACAGGGAGACAGAGTTCAGCATGCCCTATATTACAGTTCCAGACAAGTATTTTACTCATGGAAATGCTTCCTCCAGTAAGTGCTAGCAATTTGTGTGATGCAGACTGTCCCTTGGATTTGCTATTCTATTGGTGTTGGATTTGCTATTCTATTGGTAAAGATTCATTCCTCAGATTACATGACTATGACTATTTCATTGAATACAAGATGAGAAGCACGCCTAAAGAAGAATCACTGTTCTACATATCACTAGGACAAAAAGGCAAGTACATATCTTGAAGTGGCGATTTTAAAATTTCAAAAGCTATGCGTCTTAAAAACACAGTCCGATCATTTATTTATTCCTTTCTCATTTTTTCTGTCTTGATAACTATTTTGAATTTTAATATTTTTGCTTATCTGTGTTCTGATTTTTCTCTAATATGTAATTTATAATATGGAAACTTTTCCAAGTTAAAATTACCAATATTTGACACTGATCAAAGAAGGTTACTCCAAGTTTTTGAAAACTTCAGTACTTAAAATCCCTTAAAAGTTAAGCAATGATACTATTTAAAATCATATTTAAGATAATCATACTAGGAGGAGAAAGTTCATTTGGAGTTAGTGTCACACATTTTTAGTGTTAGTCACAAAGAGGACCCATCTACTGAAACTTCCTCAAAGCAAATCTCTGAGGGAAAGAATATTTATAAAATTGTAATTTCTACAACAAAATAGCTTACTTTAATAACCATAGTAACTGAGTTTCGGGGTAGTTGCTGTGAGGGTGAGGATAACCTGCAGAATTCTCAGTTGAGTCGATCACATTTCTGAAGTCCCTCGATGTAACACAAGAAGTACTGGAAGTGAAAAGATACTTTCCTGTCCCATATTCCTTAACAACCTCCATTTACTGCTGTGTCTTCCCAAAAGTAGTTCTTGAGCAGAATGGTAAATTCAGGACTGGGCTGAACTTACAGTAGACCCAGAACAGGTAGCAAGAGGCTACTGGAGCACTGGCGTGCACCATGCTTGGTTTTAATCTAAGAGGATGTCCCATTATTGCCTGGAGCTGTCCAGGCAAGTAGACTTCAGTTCTACTGCTGCAGTCCTGGAACTGGGTAAGCCTATGTCTTTTGGAGAAAATAAAATGAAAGTAGAGAGTTTTTCTTTCTTGTTCTTGCCTCCACATATTTTCTCTTCACTCATTACACTGCCAACTCGGTTTCTTATACTAACTATCTAAAGCAAATGAAAAGTTAATCTGAATGTTAATCATTTTAACATATGAAGATGGATTAAAGATTTGAGGGAAAAAAACATGGACTGTAATTTTTCCTAGAAAAGAATTTCCCCTTAAAAAAAAACAAACACAAAAACTAATTGTTACCAGACCCTTGCTAGCAGTTTCCAGGAAAATTAAATAAAACATAAATCATTTCTGAAAGGAAATCTAGTTTTATAAATATTTGGAATTGAGAAAATGAAAGTAGTTAGGCAGAAAAATAGGAATTTGTAGATGAGTCATTTTGGAGAAAGCCTATTTTACAGTAGAAACTACTATAAAGCAAGAAATTTTCTTTATATTTCCTTGGAACAATATCAACTTAGGTCTCAAAATATTTATCAAAAAACAACATTGTTTCATTGTTTGTGTAGGGATAAACCAAGAACATAAATGTTTAAACATTTAAAACAAATATTTATTCTTTTTACATACAACTTCTTTTCCTGTCAATAAATACTCTTCAACACCAAAAATAAAGATGGTTAGTTTATCATTTTCCTTGTACCACGGTCAACTTAATAACTATCCCTGTTGTTGTTTTTAAGATTTCACTTTTTTCATCTAAAAAACTACATTGTGAAGATTATCCACATAGTTCTTAGACTCAGTTTCCATACCAAACCTCCCTCTTGTTCTGACCATAAGAAAGTCATTTAACTCTTGAGTTATCTCAATATTTTTATCTGCAAATGGGAAGAAAGTGACTATGCATAGATAAATATCAACATCTCAAATATTATATGTATGCTGCTCACATTGTAAGGTCATCTGAAAGCTTGTTAATAATAATGGTTAAGAGCATGAACTCTGAAGCAAGACTACTAGCACACAAATCCTGGTTTTGCCATTTCCTAGCTGTGTGTCTCTTTAATTTCTCTGTCAGTTTCCTCATGTATAAAATGGAGATAATACTGTTTCTTGGCTGTAAGAAGGTATAGGTGAATTTTAAAATGGTGATTGTTTATTCTATCCCATTAAAAATTAAACATACCAAACTAATATCCATTCTTTTTCCTTCAAGATAGAAATATAGTCTCAATACTTTCATTTAAATAGTTAAATTTTAGCCCACTGCGTGACATTCATTGTATAACTATTTACTGTACAAATCTTGTAAACAGAACCCCACATAATTACTATCATCATAAATAATAAGCAGATGAAATTCATTTTGCTGTGATGTAAAGTCTTTGGTGTTTTATTGTGCTACAGTGTTCAACAAATGCAGTGACTCTTATCAGTGGGTTTAAAACTGAGGTATTAGTAAGAAATTATGAGCTTGAGGAAAGATGAAGTAATTGGTGCCAAACTAGTCCTCCTGCTATAAACAACTAGAAAACTGGATAAAAAAATGAAACTTTCCAATTACTAAAGAACAGATGATGAAGTAATATGCTGACCAGGAGACAAGAAACAGATGAGCTAAATCCTGCATTATCTCAGTTTCTGTCTGGAGGTATATTATGGGCTGCTCCACAGGGTAAAGGATCCAAGCAGTGGTTAGCAGTTTTACCAAGCTGAAGAAATTAAGTGGTTGCTTAAGGAGGCCAAGGAAGTGGGAATTTGCAAGGCAGAGGACCAGAATACACACAGGAAAAATTCTAGAAATCTACCTTGGGGTCCACTTCAGTGTTCAGCTAAATATCAACTTGTATGTAGGTCAGGTGAGACTCTAAGAGGACCAGGAAGACCAATTTTTGGCTAAAGAATAACTATGGTGGAGCTGCAAACTGAACACCTGCTGGAGTCTGCATGAGACTAGGAAATATTCATGCTCACAACAACCAGGGATGCCTCACAGAATACAAGGGACACTCAGTATAAAAGCTTCAGAAGAATTACTCCTTAGCAATAAAAGTAAACTGGCATGAGAGGAGAGCGATCCCTAGATCCTGCACCATCTTATATAGTAGCCACCAGCCACAGGGCATTATTTAAATTAAAATTAAAATTCAAACTTAAATTCCTTAATTATACTAGATATATTTATTTAGTTTTATGAAGTACTGTTATTTCACATCCTTATTACTATTTTTGTTTTTTCTTTTTTTACTAATACAGGTTTTCTCCCCTCAGGTGCAGTCACCATAGTTCTCCCTCCACCATAGCACCCATAATCCTCCACCACAGTCCATGTGCTCCCCCACCCAGTCTTTCCTTCCCTTATACTTTAAGTACTTAAATTTTTAGCCCATTAAATGTGTGATATATAACTATTGTCCAAATATTGTAACTAGCAGAACCCCACATAATCACTATCCTGATAAAGATGGTAAGAGCTCTCGTGTTCACTGTTGACGTGATCATGACTGAAAGTTCAGATGATTTGATAATGACTGGGGAAAAGAGAAGGGCTGAGAAACATCTGAGTTAGGAAGGTTGCCCAAAGACTTTTCTGTCTTCAGTAGCCCAAGTGACTTTGTGTCTCTGGGGTCACACGAAACCACAAGTGTGGAAAAAGCACAATTTTGAGTGCTGCACTGCACTGAGTGGGAGACCTCAATGTGGGTACAAAGGTACACCTGTACTCGGATATTTATTACAGCACTATTTATAACTACAAGGACCTGGAAACAACCCAAATGCCCCAAGACAGATGACTGGATGAAAAAGATGTGGTATATATACATAATGGAGTATTATTCATCAATCAAAAATGACAACTTTGATGATTTTTTGGTAACATGGATGTACCTAGAAGAAATCATATTGGCAGAAACAAGTCAGAAGGAAAAAAACAGAAACCAAATGGTTTCACTAATTTATGAACAACCAAATGAAAGTACACAACTGGGGGAGGGGACCAGCTGGAGCTGTCAGGGAGGGAAGGTGGTGGGTGACTCCCGGGGATTACAATGATGTGAAATATATATATATATATATATATATATATAAATTATTAAAACATCAATTGGAATTGAGTATCTGGATACAGATCTAAGCATACATACAAACAGATTTTAGGAATATCATCTGTCATGACACATATCTAACAGAAAAGGGAAGGTAAATACAAATTATAAATTACACACTAGTACTAATATAGCAAATAGCACTAGCTTTTTTATTTGCTGGGCTTATTTGTATGTCACGTGTATATAATTCAAGATCTCAACTTCCTAACCTTATTTGTCTCTCATGTCAACCTAGTCAAGTGGGACTTCTTCCACCAAAGATTATTTCAGTAATACTTGCTCTGTATAATTGATGCTAATGGCATGATATTCACGCTAAATATAATAATAGACTTGAAAATTATTTTGTAAAACATATTGATAGAACTGGAATGGAATAGTTAATGACTACACTTTATTTTGTATAAAACTACAAAGTTTGTTTTAAAACTGAATCCAGTTAGGAAAAAAAGGCAAGGGGGAACACATATACATAGTATCACTCATTTCTTCTTAAATACCTGACTCCATGCTCTGGAGTTTAGTAATTAACAAGTGGTCTCCATTTGTTTTGAAGCCCTTGTGAATTCCAAGAATACCATCTATGTCAACTTCAAATTTAAATACAGTTTAGAGTTAATTCAACAGTATTTAATGGATAGAAAGTTTATTATATTCAAGAGTAAACAGACACTTTGAAGTCCTATGGAAACTGCCTGTATCACTTGGTTTGTTTGTTTGTTTGTTTTGTCTTCTATGGAAATAAAAACAAGACCACTTCATAATGATTAAGTCATATTTTAGAAAAAAAAACAAATGAGTCTGAAGTTTTTAGATTAGGTTTTAATTTAAAATTATAATTGAACAATATAATTGTAGAGTAAAAGTTTAATGTAAATATCTTTTATAACTACTGGAATTAAATACATATTTTCCAAAGTACAGATCAAATAAAATAAAAAAAGTTTGAGTTTTAAGAAATAAATCAACTTTCTAAAATACTTAAATTACTAAATACATTTATCCCAATCCATACCGTTTTTCACCACTTGCCAGATAAGTATAAACAGCAATATACAATATCAATATATTTGACTTTGATGCTTTCATTAATTTTTCCATAATTTATACTAATGAACTACATTTTAATAAATATTAAAAAATTTAAAGTATGAGCACATTGCCGTTGAGTTAATTTAGGAAGATTTGAAGAAAACAAATTTAGTAAGTAGACTTCATGAGGGAATTTGGCATGAAGCATGATCCAGGTCCAAACCAAATGTATCTAGCTCATCCAGAATATAGCTTTCTAAATATGCCACACCCTTCCTCCTATCTCATGATCAAAATAATGATAATGGGAATTTAGTGTTTAACTATTTCAAAATGTTCTGAGCTCAGCATTCTCTTTTAAGGTGTCAATTTTATAGCAAGAAGCAATTCAAGTCTAGCAAATGTGATAGTGGTGTCTAAACAGGAAAGCAATGCCAAATTGTTTAATTAAACCACATTTTCTAGTTTTACAAGTTGAACTGTCAGGATAAAAGAATAAGTCATTAGATCACTCTTTTTCTATCTTTGAAGGATTAAAAAGATTGGAGGGGAGTGACTTGGTCACCTAAAAGTACTCTGAGTTCACACCCAAGGCAATACCTGCTAGATTAGTAATCAAAATGAATTTAATGTTGCTTGGGTGGCAGTGAAAACCAAAGGGGTAAATAAATGACAGAGCTTAGGTTAGAATGACAGCGCTGGGCTGCTAAGAAATCTATCAGCATGAAACAACAGCAAGCAAGGTCTGCTTTAGCAGAAGCTGTTCCTGCTGTGTATTCTTGCCAATCACTAGCTTGCCTCTGCCAAATCAGTGTCACATTTAATTTATTCATATTCAAATCTATTGCATACATCCTTTGATCAATTACAATCATAGAAATGTAAACTGGGCTTTGTTTTATTTTTTGACATGTGTTTTTGAACCTTTGTATTTTTTTCAAAACATTTCTAATTGCAAGAAGTTGATCTCAATGGATCTTGTTATTTGAGGGGACA
This sequence comes from Uropsilus gracilis, assembly GCA_004024945.1. Lineage (NCBI taxonomy): Eukaryota > Metazoa > Chordata > Mammalia > Eulipotyphla > Talpidae > Uropsilus > Uropsilus gracilis. Next base: position 6,506 of record PVHY01024948.1, on the reverse strand, counting down.
ATTGTTAAGGTTTGTTTATATTCTTTGTTGGTTAGGAATTTCTGGCATTGGGGATTTTTTCTTTGAACTTAGGCCAGATTAATTATTAAATCTCAAAATGTCACTAAATGAACTAATCATGGAACTCAAGTCATTAATAGTTTTGCAGGTGGTATTTCCTTTAATAAAATAAAGACCTTCCATAGATGTGGAAAAAGACCTGTGACTGTAAAGAAATAATTATTTAATTGAAAAAGAAATCTAGTTGTTAAATGTTAATAAAAAAAATAAAAGTCACTTAACTTTAGTCCTATTTAATTGAACTTCCCTGATGAGGGACAAAGAAAATCTTATCCCTTGAATAAGCAGGGAAAAGACCATTATCCCTGGGAGAAAAGGCAACTGCCAAGATCCCATGGCTTTCCAGGGTGGCTTCCAGGAGTGGGAAAGAAACGGCAGAGGCGGGAGTTCTGGAGGAAAAAAGAGGTTCCATCTGTGAATGATTGTTAATATTTATTGAACTGTTATATGCCAGCTGCCGTGGGGAGACTTATTCTCTCTTGGGTTGAAGAAAAAAGAGATGGCGGGTAAAAGAGGTAAGACTGAAAAAATGTAGAGTTAGAAAGGCTGCAACTCCTACTTCACAGAAACTTCCCTGCATAATAAAAATTATCCTGGCTGAAGGTTGCCCTCCTGAGGACCTTGTTGAAAGGATATGGTTCCCTGATGCAAGGAACAGCAAGACCAGGGTCCTGCACGATGTATTCATTCACATCTACATTTTCCTTTTATCTGACAAATATATATTGGGTACATACAATTCAAGGCTCTGAGTATACAGAGAATAAAAACCTTGTTCCTGCTTTTATGGTGCTTCCTTGGGTATAGAGAAGACAGGCAAAGGAGGTATCTTGCTGTAAGAAGTACCACCAATGGCCAACTATGTGGCAAATGCTTATAGGTTCTTTCCTCCTTTCTCATTCACTCATTCATTGGTTCATTCATCTATACAGAGAGCCCACTATATTTCCAGAATATATAATAAAACAATTTTTATTCTGTCCTCAGGAACTCACAATCTAGGGAAGTAAAACAGACAAATTACAACTGTACATTGAGTGCTATGATACTATTAAACAAATAATGTTATAAGAAAATGGGTGTTTCCATTTGTATCTACAAATGGAGAACAGGAAGTTAGAAATGACTGGGTGGAGGTGATGGAAAAACAATAGGAACTTAGCAGAGGACTCAGAAGAGGTCAGCACAGATTCCAGATATGGGGAAGCAGCAAAGTAAATATAAAACACGTTGAGGGCTTCTTATGGCAGGCAGGACCAAAACATGCTAGATCCTATGGTGCAGTGCTAGGACATTAAGATATTTATCCTGAAAGCAATGGTGAAATATTTTGGATTTTGAAACAACAGTAGGATTTTCAAATAAAGAATAGGGTACTCAGTAAAATCTGAATTTCAGATAAGTAATTTTTTTGTATAAGAATATCTTAAATATCACATGGGATATAATTTACATTCATAATTACTCACTGTTTATTTGAAACTTAAATTTGACTGATGCCCTTCATTTTTATTTGTGAAATCTGGCAACCATGCAGTTAATTTACATGTTCACACCACTGTTTGAATAAAATGACTCTAAATTCAAAGAAATTCAAAGAAATGGAAGGAGGAGATAAGAACGGAATAGAGAGATGTGTTAGGATGCTATTGCAGAGACTCAAGTAAGAAGTGACCACATCAGGAACCAAGACATCAATAGTGAGATGGAGAGGAAAAGATATTCAAAAGAAGAAATGATTTGGCTCCCAAGAATGTGGCAGTGAAGGAGACCAGGATAATTCCCAAGTTTCTGATGACTAGTGGCAAAAAATGCCATGAACCATATTAAGAACAGAGGGGGGAGGGGGGAGGAAATTCCACTATGAATATTCCTTATTTGAGATTCAGTGAAATATTCAATTATCTTGTATCAAACTGTTACTATTCCAGGCCAAACTTCTGAACACTGAAATGTTACAGGACTAAATTCTAGGCAAGCTTCATTTTTGGTTTACTTTCTAAGTAATAATTGGTCATTTCTAATCTTAGGAGTTTAAATAGTGTCTACAAAGGTTGGAGATTCCCAAGTTTATACTCTCAGGCCCAAGCACTTCTCAAGACCCAGGATCATAGATTCAGCAATTTAGTTGACGTCTTCACTTGGAAATCTAATGATTTTCTGCGAAGACCAGCTCAGAAGACTAGCCCAGAGTCACACAATTCTTCTAGTCTTGGCTGAAGCTTCTGCCTCCATTATGTTCTCTACTGCTCACAGTTGTCAGCACACCCTGAATGGTGCTCAGCATACAGCTGGGCTCAGTTTACTGTGTCAGAATAGGGTGGCCCTGACCCTGAACAGTTTAGCCTTCTTTTAACCAGGTCTCAACCTATTCCCTTTCTTCACATGCTAAGATAGAAACTCCAAGGTGACACCTACTTACTGAACTTATAGAATGAGGTCATCCAGTTAACTGGCAACCCTGAACTGCTGTAATCTCAAAGTAGCCTCTCTGAAATATCCAGTGCACATGAGTGGACAGGATCGTGGGAGGAGGAAGAAGCGAGTGGGATATCCTCATGAAGAGAAAACAGCAGCAGCTAAATCAGCCTCCTTTATACACTGTGTACATTTGCTAAAAGTTTTCCCATTTCTCCATATCTACCTAGTACAAGATCTTACAAATTCCACCTCCAAATGTACCTAGAATGATGCAGTTCTCTCCAGCTCTACTGCCAATTGTATTTCTCACTTCCTATTTAGATCTCCTTGGTCCTCTGTGATCTAATATTCATACAGCAACCTCTGACTTTTCATGCCACTTCTCACTAACACCTCTTCTACTGGGACTTAGACCAAGGAGATACTCTGATCAGATATTCCAAGAAAGGACTGACTTCCCAGCTGGGGAGAAAGTGAGATCTCCACTGTGCAATCATACCAAAGCTTATTAACTGATGGATATTTGGGTCATTCCTAGTTTTTCACTATGACATATTTACTATTTCCATTACAAGTAGCCCTGTGAATAATGCCTGATTTCCTATTTTCACCAGATAATTTTGGGTAGATTTCTATTAACTGAATGAAGATTAAGGGCTTCTGTCTATCCTTTCTACTCCTTCCTTGCTCCTTCCCCATATCAGTGGCTAGGACAATGCCTACTGAGGACATAATAGGTGCTCAATGGATATTTTTTGAGTGAATGAATTTGGTTCTGTATGTGTACTTTGTTCACAACTGAATGAGCAGATTAACTCTGTATTTTGCTGTTGTGTTATAAATACAATTCCACACTGAAAAGCTGATAATCAAGAATAAATCATTCTATCATTAATAACACAAATTCTGACTCTGAAAGACTTAAGGACTTAGCATTATTGAGAAAGCCTTGAGAATCTAAAAAGTGAAAAAAATGGCACCAATTTATTTAATCCTGGGTTCATATACTATTCGTATATGACTCTATACTATTCGTACTTGATACTATTCGTCATGATGACTTGGTTCACTCTTCTGGAAATTAAGAAGAAATTAAATCTTCTTCCTTGTCTATCTTTCCACCAGATAATCAGAAAGCAGTTGGCTTCAAATATATCACCATCTAAATACAAAATTCCTAACTTAGTAAGGTATTAAGCTAAGAAATTATAATAATATCAATTATTTTGGACATAAAATTATTTATGACTGACTGAAATTGATAAAAAATCAATTATTTTAGACACAAAAGTGCTCACCCAAACAGTGTTACAATGATGATTATCTCCCAGCCTAGGAAGCATTAAGCTCACCTGCAACTTAAGTGTGACTGATGACATCATCCATAGCAGCTCTGACTGACTGAAATCTGAAAGCAGACTCCTGACTTCTCCAAAGAACTACTGGTGCTATTTAAGAAGCAAGGGTCCAGCGTGAAGACCCATGGGTAAGTGGTCAAATGCAACTCGGGGCCCCCACTCCCAGCACAGTTCAAGCAGTCCCTCCTGTTCCAGGACTCAAGCAGGCAGTACTAAGAGACAGGCTTAGGAAAGGGTGGGCTGTCGTGGAGGCTGGGAGAAGGGGACCAAGAGGTCAAATAGAACTGGGCAGCTAGATGCCGCCCACCACCTCAGGAACAGCAACAACAGTAGCAGCAGCAACAACAACATCCATTTCAGACAAAGGGAGTAGCATTGACAGACTGCTGGGGCCTGCAGCAATTACACTGGGAGGGGAGTGGAATTCCCAGATGAGGGCTAGCTGATGAAACCATCTGAAATGTCACTGTGGGATGGAGGAAGATTAAAGATTAAAGATGGTGACATCTTTTTGAAGACAAAATGCAAAGACTAGACGATGAGGGTTATGGAGTGACCCTATAAGGGTCAGGCTGGCAAGTGAGCTCAGCTGGTGGCTGGTGTTGACTCAGTAGCCCAGCCTCCTTTTGGCTTGATGCCAGGTGAGAAAGCCGGCTCAAGATGTCCTAGCAGTGAGGAGAAAAAGGTGGGGTAAGAATTCTCATGGGAATCAGGGGAAGGCTACAAAATGATCACTGAGAAGGACATAGGAAAAAGAAAATCAAGGGCAGAGAAGGAATGTAGGGCTCCCGATGGCACCACCAAGAGACCTAGGCTGGCAGCTCTGTCTTTCACTTTCATTCATTCACACACTCATCTGCTATTACTAGGCACTTACTCTGAGCCATGGTTCTAGATACTGGAGATAAGGTGGGAAACAAAGCAGTACCTACTCTCATGAAGCATAAGTTCTAGTAGGAAGCAACATGTGACAAAGCAACAACTAGAACAACTAGTGAATGCAAGTAAATAGGTGACTCTTGTTGCCATATCCTTCCTAATCAGCCTGTCCTTTTGGGTTTGCTAAGAAACAGGAAACCTGAGATAGTGGGGGGATATTTACAAAGGGATAAATGTTTTTCTTCAAAATACATCTTGAAATAACTACTGATCTTTAGAGATATCCATGATGTAGAAATGTAATTATTATGTAATTTATGTTAAATTAAAATGTCTGGAATCTAGGCTTCCCCAATACACCCATATACATTTACCACATAAACATCATGTAATTTATAAAAGTATATTTATAATCATAAATATGAATTATGGATACTGTTCCATAAACTACATAATCCTTCTTAATGTGGCTGGAATGGAGAAAACTCCTATCTTGGAATTTTCTTTCTTAAGAGTATCTAGGATTTGGGGATTCAAAGTCTAATTTACACATTTAAGTCAAACAAAAGTTGAGTTCTATATTTATAATGTAGGTTAATAGTGACATTCTATTACTATTTACTTGTTAAATACCTGTAAACTGTAAAGTTTTCTTAGATTAATATATGCAATGTATTAACCACCACTGAATAAATCACTGACATTATTAAATGTGTATTTTCTTTCCCGCCCCCCCATGCATATTTTCCCAATACACAAATGGATTGTGTTAAAAAATGCTATCTTATTCTGCTGTGATAATATAATATGGCCTTTTCTCTTAACAATGATTGCATTTAAATTACTATGCAATGAAAATTTCTTGGCATAAGTACCCATCTGTTGATGAAAATTTGGGTATGAAATTTTTATTAGTGATGTTATTTTCAATAAACACATGAAATTTTTTTTTGATAAATTGTCAGATAATTTGGTCACTATACATAATGCAATAAATCTAATTTTATAGGTGGACACAATTGCTGAACCCTAATGCTTATTATTTTTCCCACCTTATGAAGAGAGACTGTCAAACAGATAATTATAGAAAAGTTAGAAATCATTTAAAAGAATACAGGACATATTACAAAAACTTTATTTTCCTCTTAAACATTTCACCTGATAGTCAATTGTGTAATTTATAAAACATTTAACTCTATGACTGCATATCAAAAACTTCATACATTAACATGAAACAATCAACTTTTAAACCCAAATGTTTTTCATACTTTGAGTATGAAAGAAAAACACATGATTTGAAAAATGAGATTAAACAAGTATTTAGATTGGTGACATTAATTTTAGGCATAAAAACAATTCTAACACCTTCCTCAGAAGTGAATCTTTTCTTTGCCACTACTGTATTATGACTCTTTCAGTATAATCAAATTTCTAAACTAAATATATTACTGGGGCAGCGCCCAGGGTTCGCGCGGGCCTCTGTGCCCGCGCACCCCACGGCCATGCCACCATGGCGTGGCCGCCGCCGTCCATGTGCAGCGGTCCCTCGCGCTTCCCCCAAGTCAGGCGGGGTGGGGCCGAGGCTGGGGCCGGAGGGAGGCCGGGCCAGCCGGCGCACGGGCAGCACCGCACATCTGAGCCCTTTGACATCACAGGGCTGGTTGTGCGGGGAGGGGGGGGGAACGGCAGCGGGAGTGTCGGGCAGTATGCCCGCCACAGTCTCCCCTGGATTTGCCTTCAACACAAGAGCTCTAATCAGGAGTGATACCTTAAGACAATATCCATCCA
>PVHY01024947.1:0-19001 GCA_004024945.1 Uropsilus gracilis | reverse complement strand
CATTCCAAAATGTCTGGGACTCAGCAAAAGCATTTTTAAGAGGAAGGTTCATAGCAATACAGGCTCATATCAAAAAACAAGAAAACAAAGAAATAACCCAAACTCTCAACTCAAAGAACTAGAAGAGGAACAACAAAAAAACCTAAAACCCAACAGAAGACAAGAAACAATAAAAGTAAAAGCAGAAATAAGCAATCTAGATAGCAAAAAGACTACCAAGAAAATCAAACCTCACAAAGAAGAAAGAACACTCAAATAAGCAGGATTACAAATGAAAGAGGAGAAATTACAACAGACACATCAGAAATCCAAAGAATAATCAGAGATTACTATGAACACCTAAATGCAAACAAATACAACAAGCTGGATGAGACAGACAGATTCTTGGAAAGATATAACTGCCCAAAACTAAGCAAAGAAGTAGAGAAATTAAAACAAACCAATCACAAGCAGCAAAATTGAAGCAGTCATCAAAATTCTGCCTAAAAACAAAAGCCCAGGACCAGATGGCTTCACAAACGAATTCTACCAGAAATTCAAAGAAGTAATAACACCTGCACTACTAAAGCATTTCCAAAAAAATTGAGAAAGAAGGAAAACTGCCAAACACATTCTATGAAGCAAACATCACTCATACCAAAACCAAATAAAGACAAGAAGAAAGAAAACTATAGACCAATTTCTCTAATGAACACAGACGCAAAAATTTTAAATAAAATCTTGGCAAATCGAATCCAATGATGTATAAAAAGCATTATTCACCATGACCAAGTGGGATTTATTTCAGGGACACAGGGATGGTTCAACATTCAAAAATCAATTAATATAATCCACCACATAAACAAGGAGAAAACCAAACCATAACGTCATATCAATAGATGCAGAGAAAGCATTTGATAAAGTTCAACACCCATTTATGATAAAAAATCCTGAAAATTTGGGGATAAAAGGAACATATCTCAACATAATAAAAGCCATCTATGACAAACCTACAGCAAACATCATCTTAAATGGGGAAAAACTAAAATCATTCCAATTTAGATCAGGTACCAGGCAAGGATGCCCACTCTCTCCACTACTTTTCAACATTGTACTGGAAGTTCTAGCAAGGGCAATAAGACAAGAGAAAGACATAAAAGGAGTACAAATAGGGGAAGAAGAACTGAATCTCTCATTATATGCAGACAATGTGATTCTTTATGTAGAGAATCCAAAAAAATCCACAGAAAAACTTATTGAAACAATAAATCAGTTCAGTAAAGTAGCTGGCTACAAAATCAACACACAGAAGACAGGAGCTTTTCTATACACAAAAAGTCAAGCAGCAGAAGAAGGAATTTTTAAAAAACCATCCCATTTACCATTGCACTGAAAAAAAAAATACCTGGGGATAAACCTAACAAAACATGTGAAAGATCTATACAAAGAAAACTTCAAAATGCTGCTAAAAGAAATAGAAGAAGACCTAAGGAAATGGAAAGACATTCCCTGCTCATGGATTGGAAGAATTAACATCATCAAAATGGCCATCCTACCAAAAGCAATCTACAGATTCAATGCAATCCCTATAAAAATTCCAACAGCATTCTTCAAAGAAATAGAACAAAAATTATTGAAATTTATATGGAATAACAAAAAACCTCAATTATCGAAAAACCTCCTGACCAGAAAAAGAGAGAATGGAGGAATTACTATTCCAGACTTCAAATTATACTACCAAGCCATAGTAATTAAAACAGACAATCAGACCAATGGAACAGAACTGAATCCCCTGAAATAAAGCCACACATATATTGTCAACTAATCTTTGACAAAGGAGTGAAAAACTTACACTGGAACAAGGACAGCCTCTTCAATAAATGGTGTTGAGAAAACTGGACCTAGACATGCAAAAAAAATGAACCAAGATACCTCTCTCACACCGTGTACAAAAATCGACTCAAAATGGATAAAAGACTTGGATGTAAGACCTGAAACCATAAAATACATAGAGGAAAACCTGGGCAAAACTATTCATGAGTTACAATTCAGTGGCCATTTTTGGCCACATCTATAGATAGCAAAATGAAGGAAAACATAAATAGCTGGGACTACATCAAATTAAAAAACTTCTGTACAGCAAAAGAGACAACAGAATAAACAAAAGAATCCCAATCAAGTGGGAAAAATTTTCGCCCTCCATACAAGCAATAGGGTCTGATAACAAAGATACACAAAGAACTCACACAACTTAACAAAATGAAGCAAAAAAACCCAGGGTGGGGGGATGGGACAGGGAGGGAACAGTCAGGGAGGAGGGAGTGAACCTCAGAGATCACAGAAATGTGCAATTTATATATAAATAAATTATTTTTAAAAAAAGAAATGGGGAGAAGATCTAAAAAGACACTTCTCCAAAGAGGAAGTCCAAATGACCAACAGGCACATGAAAAACTGTTCAACATCATTAACAGTAAGGGAAATGCAAATCAAAACCACAATGAGATACCACCTTGGGCCATTAAGAATGGCCACATCCAAAAAACAGACAACAAGTGCTGGCGTGGATGTGGAGAGAAAGGAACACTTTTACACTGCTGGTGGGAATGTAAACTGGTCCAGCCAATATGGAAAGCAGTGTGGAGGACCCTCAAACTAATTAAAATGGAACTAGCATTTGACCCAGAAATTGCTCTTCTGGGAATCTACCCAAAGGAGACCTCAATGTGGGTACAAAGGGACACCTGTGCTTGGATGTTTATTGCAGCATTATTTATAATTGCAAGGACCTGGAAACAATTCAAATGCCCCAAGCCAAATGACTGGATGAAAAAGATGTGGTATATATATACACAACGGAATATTACACATCAATTAAAAATAACAAATTTGATGATTTTTTGGTAATATGGATGTACTTAGAAGAAATCATATTAGCAGAAACAAGTCAGAAAGAAAAATACAGAAACCGAATGATTTCACTAATATATGCACAACCAGACGAAAGTACACAACCGCAGGAGGGGTGCAACTGGAGTGGCAAGGGAGGGGAGGTGGTGGGTGACCCTCAGGGATCACAATGATGTGAAATATATACATATATTATTTTTTTAAAAATTCATCAGTTGAAATCCTGTAATGAGTAAGTGCCATACTGTCAGACAATTATAGCATTTTAATCCTGAGAAACCATTTCTACTAATCCTTAATTCAGGTTCACACTGAACTTGACAGTGGTTTACTTTTCACACTGGGTTGTCACCCCATGTGAATATCATTGATGTGTGGACAGTCCCTGGAAGAAACTTACCAGTCTTGAACCAAAGTGTATGACCTTTCTCTATCTAGTGGGACTTCCCCCACTCCCAGCTAAGACCTCTCCAAAGGATACTCCCTACAGCATCTTTTTTTTTTTAAGCCCAAACTCTTCTCATGTTCTTTATTGTGGTTGAGTGTGGATAAGGGGGGGTTTGAGGATACATTTTTAAGCTTGAGCCTGCTTTGATTAACTGGTGGGTGTTCTGAATAGTGGCCACAGCCTTTAAGCTAATAATATGCTGAAACCTGTAGGATTCAGCTTTTATAACCAGGTTGGGTAGACACTGCAGTCCATGGTCTGGTCCCACACCATCTCTCAACTTAACTAACCCTACTACCAATATCTCAGACTCCATCAGGTTCAAGCATCATGAGTACACTAGACGCAAGGTAATGTTTCTTGAAATGGGATCCAGGAATTGCCCACACCTAACCTCCAAGAGATACTTGGTTTGGAAAAACATCCAGATTCATATTCCTAGCCCTTTCCCTGACCAAAATCATTACAGTTCTGGGACCTGGAGTCTGTATTCCATGCAAGAACAGAGGCATTCTGAGACATGAGGTTTGAGAATCTGCACGGTGAGCGAGTACTTCTCTCCTCTCTCTCCCTTCCCATATTAAGTGGTGGAAATCAGCTGGACCCTGAGTGGTGAGTAGTACTCTGTTTCAAATATTCTGACTGTTACGGTTGAGATCTGAAGATGGTTAATATTTTTGCCCTCATTACCTTCTTTCCCTATTTAAAATGTAATGGTTTCAAAAGAAAATTGCAGATATGCACATCCTTAACCACAGCCTCACACAATAGTCACTAAAAATAGGACCCTGCCTCTGAGCTCTGAAACTCTCAAGTAAGTGTGTGTGTGTGTGTGTGTGTGTGTATGTGTGGTGTGTGTTTGTACTGGAGGTCTCTCCTGTCTTGGCTGTTGACACCCATTATGCTTTTCCTTTCCCCAAAAGAGCTTTTCTTGTTTTTGGAAAGAATTCCTGATCTTCATGAGAGACAGTCAGGGGCATCAATGGCCTGACTCCCTCAGTCACTCTTCTTGAATTTTCTGCTTCAATTCCTCATCCGATCACTACTGGGGACAAAGACAATCAATCTGGAACCTTCTTGGAAGACATCAGACTTGCCTGCAGCTGTAACAACACTATCCTGTCCTCCCCACCCTTACAATAACTCACTAGGTAAAAGCACTTGAGATTTGAATGAAACTGAGCAAAGCAGGAGGCTGTCTCAAGGCTGAGGAGGAATCGTAAGGGAGAAGACTATAGAGTGACTTCACAAAGGAGTGTGCTGAAGGGCAGATTACTAACTGTGAGAACCCAGATGAAGCTCAATGTCTGGATAGTGGGAATTTTTCAGGCGCAGACATATTGCTGCCTTGGCATTATGGCAAATTCTAACACCCGAAATAGCTCAGCTTCTTTGAAATTTCTCCTGGCATCTGCCCACAGCACCCACACCCAGGAAATGGTGGGTGAAGTCTATTGGAACCTACTGCAATGAGTTAGAACAATTTCACTCATTTTAGAAAAGAAAATACTGTATATGAGAAAGGAATGCAATGCAAAGGCAGGGCTTTCATGGATTTATTTCCTTCTTTTTGGCCTTTCCTTCTGTGATGGGGGTCTAATGCAAAGCTCCCTGGCCTGTAAGCACCTTAGCTCAATTCCCTACCCTTATGTCTAGAAGCCCACATGTTCCCAATCTGCAGTGTTTTGCTCCAGGGTTCTAATGCTTCCACAATCTCCCCTATCTGGACTTTTCTCTCTTTAACATGACTCTGTGCAACTCACCCTGCTCTGTGAATGGGCTTAACAGGACAAGGACTGACTCCTCTGTGGTGTTTCATGGTCGGTCATGTTAACCTGGCTAATGCCCGTTATCTACCATCCTTCCCAGGATCACCCACGTGGGCCACAACATGCTTTAGGATATTATGTGAAAATCATCTGATAACATGTACATAAGTCAATTTCAGTTATATTTGTTGACATCGTAGCTGATTTTGATCTTATAGTTGAAATAGTAATTCAGAGATTTTCAGTACAAGTTTTTCAATATAAGAGGGGACTGGTTGAGAAGGAGAAAAGACCTCAAGATGAGAGAAATAATATCCAATAACTAGAAGGGTTTTTTTTCTAATGATAATTTTTATAATTATATCATTTTATAAAATCTTTGACATCTACTTTTTAAAATAGTATTGAGCAATAATAAATTTGATAGGTATTTTCCCCTTTCTTCCTTTGCCTCCATTTCCTGACTCTAATCAGCAGTATTTATTATCTTTATTAGTTTTTATTTGAAAGCCTAAAAAAAAATTTCTAAGTCTTTTATTTGATTCTTTAGCTTTAAATTATTTTCTTTGTCTCCCTGATTTTATAGATAAGGGAATTACTGTGTTTCCTACCATCTTTACACCTTCCCCATTTCCATTTTTGCTTGTTATTTCCGTGTTATATGAATGTATAACATTTGTGTTGTGTTTGGATTTGTTATCTAATCTCCACATTGTATTAACTCTTGGATCTAAATCTAAATCTAATAAAATTCACTGTTAGACTGTGAAGTTTTCAGAGTTGACTCTCAGTTGGTCAAGGCTTATTTCCTGGTTATCTCCTCAAGAAGGATTCATGAAAGCAATACTTCCGGAGTTCTTGAGTGACTTACTACAATTGACTTACTATAGCATTTTTTTTAAATGCTTAAATGTTGTATACCTTGAATGAGAAAAAAAATTCATGGTTTGAACCTTCATTAAATGTCTTCTAAACGTTCCTTTATTTTGAATGCTGTTTAAAGTCTGAGTTCATCATGATTTTTTAACACTTTGTGACTTAACTTTTTTGTGTTTTTCTGCCCCAAAGGTACCTTCTAAAAGTCCAAGCACTGTCTCCTGAGGTGACCATCCACAATCAGGTTTTCTTGGTAAGCAGTGTGAACACTCAAGAAGTGGTTCAAATCCTCTCTTATTTCAGGAAATCCTTTGAAAAATATTTCTAAATATTATTGGGGTTTTTCAGGGACCCATATTTTGTATGTGCTGACTTTCCTTTGCCTTCCTGCTTCAATATGATTCTTTCTCCTCCCTTTAACTCATTAACTTTATAATTTAATTTGCATTTCCTATTTCTATCCACTGCTTCCCTTGTAGTGTTTTCTGCAGTTAACTCACTCTGTTTTCTCCTTCCAGTTTTGTGTGATGGCTTTGTTTTGTCTACTTCTTTGAATCTTCCATCCTATCTTATCATTTACACTGTCTTGTCACCTTTTGAGTTCTGCATTTGCACATTATGGTTTTCCTATAGGAATCAAATTACTCTGTTGTGGAGTTTGGTTTGTTTTCAAATTCATAGTGGAATGTTTGGTCATACTCATCTCTTCCAGGTCACATTTTTTCTGGTGCATATTCTGTTGATATCATTTGTTGCTGTGTGTCTTTCAGCATATTGGTATGAAAACTATCCTATTTTCCTTGTTATTACATATAAAAAATATGAATTCCACTTTCCTAGATAGAGTTTTTTTGCAGGCTTCTCAAACCAGGGGTGGGGCAAGAACAGCCTTCTAGAATCTTTAATCCCCAAGGATATCTCATTCCCTTGTTCCACAGAGTCTGCTTCCTGAAATACTGTATGATTCTTAATAGAGCTTTACCTCCTCAATCTCTCTGGATCCAGCCTTGTCCACAGTGTTTCTGCTGTGAGTCCTATAGCCTCCAGTTTGCCACTAATCAGTTTCAACAAGGGGGAAGGAGAGTGACTCATTTTCAGAATATGTATTTTTGTTCTCACTTGCTAAGCTTCGCTACTTGTAGTTCTAGAATCTTCTGTATCTTTTACTGTGGTTTGCTGCTCTAAGCAGCCTACAGACTTGTTTTAGGGTCTAATCTATCTCTTTAAGTTTGGGTGCACATAAAACTCCTTGAAGTTGTATATAATTTCCATAAGGAGAAAGTTGCGTCACAACCATGCTTATCCCCTAGTTTGAAAATTTGGGGGAATTGACAATAAACTTCCACGTCCTCTTTTCTGAGGCTTTCAGTAGGGTGCAGTTGGAAGTATGATGGAGGAAAAGACTCCATAATGGAGTCTCCATAATGGAGGTGCTCTCTCCCTCCATCACTTTCCTTCCCACTTTTGGGTTCTGCACTGTTATTCCTGTAAGTAATGTGGTAGTTTATGTTAGTGAAAGGGAGGATCTGAAAGGAAAACCAGGAGAGGTGCATTAGAAACTATAAAAAAGCAAAACAGCAGGAGCTATAAAAGAGCAGAGAGTACTTGTGTCATCTAAAAGCACTCAGTGTCAAGGAAAGAGAGCACAGATACACAGAGTTCTCTTGTATTAGGATTGCTACCACAACTGTAATTACTTTGGTGCCTTTCCTACCCTCCACCAATCCCTAAGACCATCCTTGATGTTGACTTCATCTATGACATAATGAGTTCCTGGAGAAATAGTAGAATTTGCCTGCATTCTACCACCCTGCCTTTATACCCATCCTAGTCTGATCTCTTGAACACATAACTTCATATCATGCTAGGCCTTAGCCAAAACAGTTCTGTATAGCTTGGAATTAGCTTGGATTTATGTGTCACACTAAGGGTTCCAGTTGATTCTTTGACCTCACCAACTTGCCCAAACTCATGCTCACACACATATCGTATGAAGACAACAAAACAGTAGAGTCCCACTGTTCAGGGAAAGACAAGCTAATGAGCTAAAAGAAGGAGACAGGAATGCCAGTGTGGCCTAAAGGAAAAGACCTAAAGGAAAGACCTAAAGGAAAGCTGAAAACAGGCCTATCCCCTGCATGTCACCTGGGGCTCTATGTGGAGATTTCTGGATGGCTGTGAAGCTCCAATGACTCTGGAAGGAAGCTGGAATGTTGTTGGAGAGCAGCCTCAAGAGGGGTAAGGGCCAAGTGTTCTGGACACTTACCAGAAATAAACAGACTGCAGTGAAATAGATCAAGAATCCCTTCCAATTAGGACAGTTGTGTGGGCTTAAAAATTTTTTTTCCCCTGAAGTAAGAAAGGGAACTAAATGCAAAAATCTGTTCTTTTCTTCCAAGAGACTTTAAGTAGCAAACAAGCAAGGTGTCAGGACTGGGAAAGCCTTCTGTCTAGGCTCTGAGTAAATGAACTTGCCTTTTGGTAAAGAACTTGAGTTAAAATTAAGCAGATACATATGCATAGCTCACAATAGAATGATCTTGCATGCAGTGCCTTAAAAAGAAATCTGAACATTTTTCTGAGTAGGGCAGCAATGAGAATTAGAAAATAGTCCCTCCTCCAGAAACCCACAAACAGCCCCTCTCCTTTCATTTCTTGAAGTGGCCCTCCAAATGACCTCCTGCAAGCAAAGATCTTTTGCTGGATGCTCCCAGGTGAAGGCATTTATGGCAGCATCCATATGAAAAATTGCTGTTCCACCTCCACATCTGGTGGAGTTCACCCCAGCAGGCTCAAACCAGCAGGAACACTTTTCATCTTTAGCCCAATGATCTGACTTGACCCATTTTTAATGTAAATTTGAATCCAAATTTAAATCCAATTTAGGTTCTGTGTTCTCAAGACCTCGAAGCCAGAAGAGTGCCTGGCTCATGTTGATGCTCAAAATATGTCTGGTGGATGGATGAATCTCATGCTTTTCTGTCACTTCCAGACTTTTAACTTCATTCCTTCTAGCTTCAATCACAGTTGACTCTGAAAATCTGACCTGAAAGAAGTCATTTTTTTCCTGTGTGGCTACTGGCAGTACAGTTAGGAGAATATAGAGGAGCTGACACCCTCACTCTTGACTCTACTAAAAGGAAAATATGTCATGATTACTCCAAGGACCCTGGGAGGTATGAGAAAAGGCCTTGACTGTGCAAATTTAAAAAGGCAAAGTACTTTTTTGGTGTAACTTATCACAGAGGGCAAGCTTTCTAGAAAGTACCATGGAGTAGGTTGTCCACACCTGACCCTTAAATAGGTAGCTGAGCATGGACCACACTATGTGCTTTGTATATTCACACACTCACTTGCTTCATTCATTTCTTCTTCAATCAGGCCATTTAAATTTCAATGGTCACTTGGGTCTGGACTAACTGAATGTAGAAAAGAAAGGTTCAGAATACACACAGGTAAAAATAACAATAACAAAAGCCAACAGGGAGGGTCCCTAGGACCATTTGTATGGAGCACAGATTCTTTGTCTTTAAATGGTGCAAAGGGATTGGATTTCTTCCCTGTATGCAACACAGTCAGATCCCAAACAAACCTGCTAACTTAAGATTATCTGTTTGGCATAAGGACCCCCTCCCAGAACCATATTGTGTCTCTTCTATCCCTCAACAACACCATCCCTTCCTCATATCCTCTCCCAGCTTGGCAGCTACTCCTTTGGACACCTAGCATTTTTGCCAATAGAAATGCCAGCAGGAATTCTAGACATTGGTTATCTGCTATCCATTCTTCCCACTCTCTCAGAAGTACAGTTGGTTGTCTTTTCTGGGTCCCAACAACTCTTCCTTCCCCTGATACCATTCTCATTATTTCCTTGCTACTTGTGCAAACATGGCCCATTGGTTGGGTTTCAATTGAAACCTTTGGTAAATAATATGAAACTGCAAGAATAAGGAATTTATTCCCATCTAGTTGTGACAGGAACGGAGACAAGTTTTAATTGTCCAAACCACTTTAGTTATCAAAATGAACCTAGGAAGCAGTGTTGGTCATGTCCCTGAAGTGTTGTTTGGGACCTGGGTGAGTAGCTTTTAATATTTGCATGATGAGACCCTCTCAGAGAGGTCTGTCAGTAAAGTTCAAAGGTTTCCACTAATTTTGACCAAGTTTGGTATTTGCTTTAAGTTCCATTAAATTTATCACTTTGAAATAAACTATTCTTAGTAAGGAATCTGCAGAAGGAAACTTTAATGAATTTCAGTGCATTTGGGGAATGTTGCTAAGGTTCACAGAACATTATTCCTAAGATTAAAACCCACCCAGTGTCTTCAGAAGTGAAACACCCCAAATCTTGCTGATTTGGTGATAAAGGGCACCATTTGAGTATATGAGATACCATTTACCTGTAGGATAGAGTTTCTAAACTTTTATCACTCAGGCCCTTTTTATGAATATACAGATCCTATAATTTTTTCTACACAACCTGTATATCCTATAAGGTCTTTAGCTGAAAAGCACTGTATATTCTGCGTATTTCTTCACCCCAAAACTTCCATTGTACTTTGGGAATCTTATACTGATATTTTTTCACATTTTGATACTAAACATTTCTAAAATGTTAAATTTGCATTTTTGCAGTATATGTGGCTCCTTAAGTGTCCCTGATTAGAGGTGTCATCTGTGTATAAACCCACCACTTAGATGATCATTGCTATAAGATAACTTCCTGAAAGAAAGCACTTATTGTTTTCACTGTTGACTTTGCAGACAATTCAAGCCTACATCTCCTCCACTTTCTGCAGGAGAAAATAAGGTGAGAAAGTGATGAAAATAAACAGGGGAGAAGTTGCCACAAGACCACCATCCAGAATTTACTGAACAATCAAGTTGGGACAACATTGGAAAGTTTGTTATTAAAGCATTAATATTTGGGCATATTTTCTCATCTTCCATTCTGAAATTGAAATCCAGGCATCAGGAGAAAGTAGAGCAGGTTGTAGTGGCCCACTGACCATGAGTATCCTGTCCTTATTAAATTATATTTGATTTGCTGATGATTTCCCACATTGGTTTTTGGAGTATGACAGAAGAGTTAGTACAAGACCAAGAATGGTTTGAAGTAGCCCAAAATCCTAGGGAACACCAGAGAATTCTTTAAAATGGCATGGTGACTCCTTTGTTGTTGCTAAGGGGCTTCCATAGCAAAGATGCCAAGGGGATGGGGAAACCACAGAGGAGGTAAGGGTTTGGGTAGTGTTATCAGCAAGTCAGGACAGATTAGGAGAGGTGGCAAATGAGGAAGAAGGAAAAGCAGAGAGAAAGGTGATGCCCTAGAGAAGCAATAAATCCTCATTCAAGTTTCTAGAAAAAAAAACAGAGAGAAAATAAGCAAGAGATCATCAGTTGGAGCCTGGGGATCAGCACAGTGTGAAAATGGCATCTTAACTGTGATCAATGCTGCAAATGCTGAACGCCATTACCTGGATATTCCTGTGAACATAGTGTATTTTTAGTCTTAATTATCTGAAAATCTTGCTTGAGTGGCTCTCATATGAGCTAAAATTTTTACTGGGAAAAGAGAAATGCAAAGATCTGCAAGGGAATTTTGGGCAGCAGGGCTGGCCTGAGAAAGTTAAGTTGGAAGTTAAGTTAGCAGCATCTCTCAGGATTCTTCTCTGTGTCTGCTAGACCTCGACCAGACCTTCCTGCTGGTGCCTCACTGAGGACCTACTGTGGACAGAGTTCATTCATTTATTATTACACCCCTTATCACAGTCCTGCAAAGTGATAATGATACGTAACATCCATGTGCAACCTTCTTTAAGGGTTTAACATTTATCATTTCATTCAGCAATAAAAAGTCTCCATTTTATAGGTCTAGAGATGTGATATATAACTGGTGATTCAAATCTCCCTCTACTTCAAAGCGCCCCCAAGTTAGTTATACTCTAAACTTATTTGCATCCTTTTGCTGTTTCTGACAAAATACTGAGCTGTTAAAACCCATATGGCTTTAATCTTTACTTGGTCTACCCCTTTGTTGTACGTGAGAAGAAACTGAGGCACAGGAATTTGAGGAAGTCACATTAAGATGGCACAGCTAACTGGTGGCAGGGTCAGGACTAGGATGAAGACAATCTGGCTCAATAAGATTCCCATTTTTGGTGCTAGTGACTGATAATTGTTTAATCCTGCCATCCTTGAATACAAATTTTAACAAGAAAGCACACTATCAAACACTGATCAAATATGGCATTAGAAGGTGAGCTAAAGGAGGCTAAAGTTAATAGCTAAAAAAAAACAAACATTCTTGATTCTCCCCAGATCACACCACATAGGCAGTCAGGTCCTCTGCTTACTCTCTTAGCTAAATCAGCACAAGAGTTCATCCACTCTACTACCTGAGGTTCTGGCTGGACTGATTGATAGTATCATAAAGTAGAAGAAAACTGAGAGCCCATCTTATTATGAAATGCAAGCCTACCCCTGTGGAATATGTAATGATCAATACCTTGCTCCTCTCTCTTCTGCTCCCACCAAAACTGCTTCTGAACAGGCACTGCTTCTGAACTGTTTTCAACAAGTAACTCTATCAGTTGATTATAAGGTGCTGATGATCAAAGTATGATCTGTGGCCCAACAGTTGGCCTCACCCTGGAGCTGGTTAACAATGCAGAATCTCAGCCTTGCACTAAATCTAGCACATCAGAATCTTCATGTTCTCACAAGCTCCCAGACAATCCACACCACAGTGAGCTTTAGAAGCACTGGGGTAAGTTTCCCTACCTCTCCTTCCCCAACCCCCAGCTAAAATGCAATCTCTGCTTAGAATGGTGGTAGTACAGCGACTAAAACCAAAACATCTAAGTTATTTCATGTCACTAGTTAGCTGTGAACCTGGAACATGTCACATAAACTAAATTAATAGACTGAGCATATGCTCGTCAAGTTGTGTGTCTAATTCATCTCTGAATTCATACCTAGAATGCATAGGAACTCAATAAATGTAAAATGAAATAACTACTTGTGAACCTCAGTTTCCTCATCTATAATTAAAGTTGTACTAATAATGACATCCAGTCGTTACCCCCTTCCCCTCACACACACACTCATTTGTCCTTAACACATTGACTCATGTCCTGGTTTGACTAAAATGAGACAAGTGGGCTTGGCAAAGAACCAACAAAAAGTGAAAGTTTCTGCCCAAACTTCTTGGGAAGAAAGATTCTGAGCTATGATGATGTAGGTCCCGGCCCATGACCTTTCTCTGTAGGTCAGTCCCAGAACCTCGGCAGACTCAGTTCAGCTTCCACTGGTTTTCTCCTTGTTCCAGAACCCCTTAACTTTCCTCAATTTCTCCACCACATCTTGGGTACTCTAGTTTCTACCTTGTTCTCCCCCAGCTTGCCGAAGAAACACCAACAGTTTCCCCAGTGGCTCTCCTCTCTTTTGAACATTCCCTCAGGCACAAGAACATCTATTGGCTTAAAGGGTTCTATTGCCAGTCACTATAGGCAAACTTAGATGAAGTTGATGTGGGTTGCAGGTCCCATTATGCTCCTTCAGTTTGCATTTTCCAACTCCCCTGATCACTGCTCCCTGTTTCTCCCACCTTCTGCTACTACAGCGGCCCTTCTCCGGGAACAGTTTTCTTGTGAATCTGGAGAGTTGCAACCCCCAGCTCACATCCCACCCTGGAGCCCCAGTGACCTTGGGTCTTTGAAAAATTCCTTCAAAAAAGGTCAATGGATGACTAAAACAATTTTTTAATAAGGAAAGATCTACAAAAAGAGACAAAAGTACACTTAATTCTGAGGATCTTCATTTCATCTAACCCAATATTTGCATCTCCCGACACCTCCTACATCTTTTAAGAACTCACCATTGGTTTCCTCTATAGCCTAACTCAGCAACGTGATTGGCCCACTAGGATGCATTCTCTCTACTGTTTTGGTAAAATAAAGCTGCTGGCTTCCTGATATTTCCATGCAAACTAGTCATAGACTGATTTGATAAAAGACAAAATTTATCAGTGCTTACTAAGTACTAGACACATTTAATCCTCAATCAGCCCTATGAGTTAAGCTATGTGATTTTCTCCATTTTATAAATTAAAAAAAATAAACTGAGACCAAATTTTTAGTTACTTTTCTCAGGTTCAGACAACCTATGAAAGAAAGCATGAAAAAGTCTTGAACTGAACCTCTCAGTCTCATAATTTCTCAGTGAAATTAAAATAATAATCCTACTTTGATATTATCAGTAATAAAGATATCTGTAATATCCAGGTAGATTGCAGGCTTTCTATAAATGATACTTACCTTAAAAGATCATAGTTTCTTGATCTGTAATAGGAAGATGATTTCTGAGACTTCTCACTGTAAGAAATGTAAGAAACTATCCTGATAATGAACTATTTACAAGAAAAAATAACAGATAACCAAGCTATAAATTTCTTTCTATAAAAAATTTTACCCTTGTAATTGAAATTTAAATTGATAAAACCACTCTGGAATAGTTTGGTTATTTCTTATGAAAATAAATATATACATGTCATCTAACACTGCAATACCATTTCTAAGCATTTACTCTAAAGAGTGAAAACTAGTGTTTACTCAAAAATCTGTACACAAATGCTTAAAACTATTCTATATTCATAATTCATTATCCCAACAACTAGAGACAATGTAGTTGTCCTCCAATGGATGAATTAGGTACATCCAGACACTAAGAAAGAAGACACATACACATAACAATGGAAAGAATCTCAAAGGCATTGTGCTGAGTGAAAAGAATTAGACTGAAAGGTTGCATACTATAGAATTCCATGCATTATAAGCATCTCAAAAGAATTAAAGCACAGTGACAGAAAACAGTACGTGTTTGTCAGGGGTTTTGAGTGTAGAAGTTTCTCTCTACATGTGAGGATACCACATATTAGCTAGTGTTCACTAGGATCCAAATCAAAATGGATTATGAAGTTGGACTTCAGTGCTGAAAAGGGAATGACCTTTCAATTGTGTATCTTTCCTGTACAACATCAGTCTCTTCTAGGTATTACCTTAGATTTGAATTTTCTCTTATATCTGATAAGTCTGTATTTATAGTGGGTCACATTGATTTTTGAATGTTTAACCAAGCTTGTGTGCCTGAATTTAACCTCAGTTGGTCATAAGGTGCCCAGGAAGGCTATCTCTTCCGGCACAAGTAAAACCCTCAGCTGTCAACCACCTTGTTTTTCTGCAGGTCCCAAGGTCTCTGGCTGGTCTGCTGTCTTCTCTCCACCTTTCAGAGT
Organism: Uropsilus gracilis; assembly: GCA_004024945.1. Classification (NCBI taxonomy): domain Eukaryota; kingdom Metazoa; phylum Chordata; class Mammalia; order Eulipotyphla; family Talpidae; genus Uropsilus; species Uropsilus gracilis. The sequence continues at coordinate 3,727 of PVHY01024947.1, read as the reverse complement.
ATTCTTTTGTTTGTTTTATATACACTGTCCAGAATTTTCAGGTGTACTTAGCAGGAGAAAAAGGAAAAAATATTTACTCTGTTCTCAAGTCCCCATTCTAAGATGTTGATGTAGTTTGGTATTAATACAGTATTATTGTCCAATCATTTTTCAACAAGAAAAATTTGTGCCATAATCATAAGATCATTGTTGGCCATTTGGTAAATCTTAATCATGTTCAGGTGCTTAAGTTGATTGGTTAGTATAACTTTTGAATATGCAAAAATATTTTAAATATTGATTCAGATCAGACTATTTCTACAATAGCAAAAGATTTGCCTTAATTTTGTTTGTATTTATACATAAAAGCTTGTTTTACAAATAAAATATGGTAGCTGAATTCTTTGAAAAAATGAGGGTTGGGGAAGATGAGGCAACAAAGAGAGGTTATGGAACTCAGGTTATGGAACTGGTCTATATCTTGGTAGTGGTAGAGGTTACAAAAATCCATGTGTATGTTTAAACTCTTAGAGCCCTACTTACGAAAAGGCCAATTTTTATGTGTATCAACTTAAAAACAAAATTTAAAAAATTTTATTTCTTGGGGAGGTGGTTAATTTTCTTAAAAGAAAAAATATGCATACACCTTATGCCAGAAATCATTATAGTTTCCTAACATTCACTCTTTTTTTCTTCCTTTTAATAATGGAATTCATGCTCTGAGTTCTGGCAGAACACACGGTGGGCTAGTTGGAGACTGCCTACCCTGCCTCCTTTGCAGCTAGATATAGCTACAGAACTAGATTTTGGCTGGTGATGAGTACTTCCTTGAAAATGAAGCTGCTTCCACTTTCCTTCTCCTTGAGGTGGTGCTGGTGAGCTATTCTCAACTGCAACATGAGGACAATTGGAGCAGGTGCTTTAAGTCAAAAGACAACCTTCTGCTGAGGAAAGCAGAAGTACAGACCCAGCTGAAAACCTAGGTAGACTTGTGAAACAGCCCAACTTTCTGCTCTGGACAGCAGAATGAGAGAAAAAGAAAATTTGACCTTACATAGATATGTAGGCTAATGCATTTTGCAGGCTCATTGTTAGAACACCTTAATCTTTATCATACTTTATTCATGCATTCATTTTAGAAAACTATAAAGAGTGAAATAAAAGATATATAGGGTCACACTACCCAAGAGAGACACACTTTGATTTCACCTTGATCCTTTCAATGTGCTGGAGGCTAACATTTTAAAAAATATATGAACTGTCAAAGAATATGAACTTGTTTGATATTCTGGTAGTTTCTGGAAGAATATGAATTTGGGATGTGGGGTTGGGAAATTTGTTTATTTCTTTTATGAGTTTTTTTCCCCTTTGTTTCCTTATTTTCTCTTTTTTTTATTTGATTGCACACATGCACACACACACACATATATATGTATATATGTATGTATATATATATATATATATATATATATATATATATATAATGTGGGTGGGAAATTTGGATAAAATTCTCTTTTAGCCCTTGGATTGTTATCCTTACCCTACCCACAGGAAAACCCATTATCTGGACATAGTGTCACTGACCCACTACCACTCAGTGCCAGAGTATAGCCAGATTTGCAACCAATTCTTCTTGAGGATATGTTCTTGTGCCATCCTTAGTGAGAGAAATTAGTGCAAAATGATAGGTAAGAACTTTGTCTTTGGAGTTGGAAAGTTTGTGTTCAAGTCTTAGCTCTGCTTCTTAGTTATATTGCTTTGGAAAGGTGTCTTAACTTCTGTGAATTTCAGTTTCCTTTGTTCTAAAATGGAAATAAACAGTAACAGCTCCCTCACAGAGTTGTCTGAGAATTCAGTATGATCATAGATAAAAAGGTAAAGCATGGCCCCTGATATATTACATTCTCAATAATTGGGTATTATATAATCATTTATTTATGTACCACTTGTTTATTGAATGTATATATCTTTTTAGATGCTAAGGAAATAATAATGGTTGATCCTTAAAAGACCTTTGCTCATACAGACTTTGCCTTTTAATGGAGCAACAGACAATAAACAAAATGATAGAATAATATATTTGATTAAATTAAGATGAACAGAGTGATGTATTGCTAGTAATATTAATACTTTTGTGAGGATCTATTTCTCTCCATCAGGGTTTCTTTAAGGTTCATGCAAAAAGCTGTGGGCAATGAGGACATTTTGGTACTTGTACAGGAGAACTTATGCAAAGCACAATTGTATGAGCATGACAGGCACTGTGCTGCAAATTGCCAGTGTTCTCTTATACTTAGCATGATCAGAGCTTACCTGCCAGGACCCTGTGAGGACAAGGCAGGAAGCAGAAATCTATGGAATGCCAACAGGGGTTCGTATTTACAAACCCAATTAGGATTTTTATTCTCTTTAAGCAAAGAGAGCTAGATCTTTTTAGCTAAGTTCTTAGCTATAGATTGTAAATCACCCTACCCATGAATCAAGCACTAAATAGAAGTTTTCAATCCTGCTTGTCATCCAAATGACTTTTAAATCATTAAAAACAGGACTATACCCCAAGTTCTCATATTCCTAGAAAGTATGCTCCTGTGTAGATCAAGGATGAAGAACAAGCAGTCTTCCAATGTAATTTGGATGTGTGTTCTGTATTGGAGACCACTGTGCTAGATCCAAGTTTTTTCCTTAAACCAAACCACAGACCACCTCTTGTCTCCAGACAAGAATAGTCCAGATGCTGTGGTTGAAAGGGTCCACTTCTCACTTGTCTCCCCAGAGTTTAGAGAAATGTGGCCATGATGGAGAAAGGACTAAAACATTCCCAATGGGAGCAGGGAGCTTCCCAATGGTGTAGCATTCATTGATCATGCTCTTTCCCTTCTTTATATCCTATTCAAGGTCTAACCACCTACAGACACTCTTAAAAGAAAACAGTCAACAAGTCTCTGTTTTCCTTGAAGTCTGGCCCCTCTCATTAGTGCCAGGGTTTTACAGTCAGTAAAGTACCATTTCATATGTTTTATCATTCAATTGTCCTAGTACCCTATAAAGCAGGTATTATATAACCATTTTTCAAAGGTAGAAACTGGAAATTAAGCTTTTAAATAATTTCCAAAAAGACAGACTCTAGCTGGTCAGGAGCATAGGTCTTCTTCCTCCAAAATAGTTTCAATATCTGATTTCCGGATGTTAAACCATCCTTATGCCCCTGGGATAAATCCCACTTGGTCGTGGTGAATGGTGTTTTTAATGCATCGTTGGATTCGGTTTGCCAGGATTTTGTTTAAAATTTTTGCATCTGTGTTCATTAAGGAAATCGGTCTATAGTTTTCTTTTTTGGTGCTGTTTGGTTTTGGTATGAGTGCGATGTTTGCTTCGTAGAATGTGTTTGGCAGTATTCCTTCTTTTTCAATTTTTTGGAAAAGCTTTAGTAGTGCAGGCATTATTTCATCTTTGAATGTCTGGTAGAATTCATTTGTGAAGCCATCGGGTCCTGGGCTCTTGTTTTTAGGTAGAGTTTTGATGACTGCTTCAATTTCACTGCTTGTGATTGGTTTATTTAGGTTCTCTATATCTTCTTTGTTTAATTTTGGGGAGCTCTATCTTTCTAAGAATCTATCCATCTCATCCAAGTTGTTGTATTTATTTCCATATAGTTGTTCATAGTAATCTCTTATTATTTTTTGGATTTCTTTTGTGTCTGTTGTAATTTCTCCTCTTTCATTTGTGATTCTGTTTACTAGGATTTTCT
>PVHY01024945.1:0-19003 GCA_004024945.1 Uropsilus gracilis | reverse complement strand
CGATCCCTAGCCCCAGCCACTTCATAGGCTGAAGCTTACAGGCATGAGCCACCATGCCCGGCTGTCATACAGTTTTGTTTGTGCTTATTCACAGAATCTGTTCTACTAAGATCAACACAGAAATGAACATAACAAGGCCGGGCACGGTGGCTCGTGCCTGTAAGCTTCAGCCTATGAAGCGGCCTGGGCTAGGGATCGCGGTTCGAGTCTCTCCTGGGGCCCGTAGCGAGACCTAGTTCCCCCCCCCCAAAAAAAAAAAATAGCTGGGCGTGGTGGTGTGCGCCTGTAATCCCAGCTACCTGGGAAGCTGAGGCTGGAGATTGCTTGAGTCTGTGGTACCCCAGGCAACGAGAGCCTGCGGTTCCACAGGCAAAAATAGTGAGACCTAGTCTAAAATAAAAAAAAAAACAAACCAGAACTGTACGACACCTCTGATCATAGACTCCAGGCAAAGCACATCACAAACCAAAACCCTTTTATCTGACAAATGAGAAGAGCTCTCTGAGACAGGTGCCTGCTTGTCACTTTACTGGACATAATGGCCTCTCTCTGGAGCATGACCCTGATCTTGAATTTCCTCAGTTTCTTCAGCCCTGCTGTCCAAGTGCTCAGTCCCTACCAGTGGGCCCCAGGTATGGAGGACACCTCCCCCACACACTCCACTTGGTGCCCCGACTGTTTAAGTAAAGCATACTGTTAGCATGTTCTCGTTGTCAAAATACATTTTATTTTCTACCACTGGCTGCTGGGAACTGGAGTAGAACAGAAGAGCTGATGAAATGAGAGGGGAAAAAGAAAGAAAGTGTTAGTAGTAGAAACTTAGCTCTTTGTCATTAAATATTTTATTGCCATTGCTTGAGTGGAGGCCAGGCTCTTCTGCAGCCCTGAAAACAAAAAGAATCACACCCCTTTTGTCCACTGCCTTTCCTAACACTGTCCAGTGACTTGTCCAGGCTTCCCCTCATGACTTCTGAATCCCTGCCATGCCTGGAGTGGTGGGTGGGAGATCTCACTGCCTCTTGAGTCAAGTTCCATCCTGTTCCTCTTCAGGTTCCTGAGGCTATGGATTGCGGTGCTGGTGATCTACCCGACCAACCAGGCTGTCATCGCCCTCACCTTCTCCAACTACGTGTTACAGCCTCTCTTCCCCACCTGCTTCCCCCCAGAGTCTGGCCTCCGACTCCTGGCTGCCATCTGCTTATGTAAGTAGCATCTGTTCCTTATTCTCAGCAAAGCCTCTTTTAGTCTTTCTTTTTTTTGGGAGTTGGTTTTTTTTTTTTTTTTTTTTCAATTGTTGTTGTTTTGCTGTTCTAGTTGGGTCCAGAGCTGGGGGAGCTGGGCACAAAAGGTATAGGGGTGTAGGGTTGCAGGAAGAGCTGCTGTTGCTGCCACCAGAAAGGCTACCGTGGGTGGAAGGGGTGCCACATGAGCGCTGGCCATTGCTATTTCAGGGTCTGTGCACACAGACACAGCTTCCTTTTTTCTGCTGAGCTGCTAAAGTGACACAGACACTCGTACCCTCCAGTTAAAAATGGCGGACCTGAAGCTGTTCAATCCCGCCTCCAGGAGAGAAACCAGGCCACATGGTACAGTTCCCTGCATGACTGGACCCCACTGCTTCCTTTGCATATTCCAAAGTCACCATGTGGCTGGGGTCCAAAGGAGACCCCTCATGGCACTTCGGACCCTCCGGGGGTCAGCACAGTAGAGGTAAAACCCTCCCAGGAGCTAAGCACCTCCCTGTTCCTGCCTAAAACTTGGCTCCAGACAGAGAGGCTGTTAAAACAGTCCCCTCCGCAGCCCACCCATCACCTGGATGCCCCCGGCACCAGGCCAAAGAGAAACTGGGAAACATCCATCTTTATAAGTGACAAGATCCTTACCTTTCCCAATTCCTGCAGTCAAAAGTTCAGTAACATTTATCTGTTCTCTGCTTCCTGCGTGGAACTACCTCTGATTTAATAGTGGACAAGCCTGTCCTCCAGAGACAGGATTTGTCAGTGTCCTTAAAATATATGTTCAAGTACTTTTCCACCTTTATAAACAGAAAAATCTTCTTAAACCCTTCTTCCTCCTTCATTTCTTTGGGGAAAATGGAAAGCAGCTCCTCACCTCACCCTGTACACTCTATTTTTCCTCCCAGGTGTGAAGAGCATGTGAAACCCCCAACTCATCTCCCCATGGGGTGCACACATGTGCGTGGGCATAGGGATAGACACATGCTTGCCCTTTTAGGTCAGAAACTCCAACTGCTTTGAGTTTAGTGCACAGTTTCCATTTCCTAGTTTGTTAGATACTTTTTTTTTTTCTTTTACCCACTTCTGCAGTCCTCTCAAATTTTCTGTTAGGGTATCCGGCAAAATAAAAACCAGTCTGTCAAAGAGGCTTGGTGGATACTATCTTTCATCAAATGTCCATATTTTTTATTCCAGCATTCCTCTTGCCAGCATCCAGCTGTGCTCCATCCTCTTGGCAGGCAAGCCAGCTGTGTAAAATAGGTCCAGCGCTCTATGGAGATAGACCCGAGGGTAACTGTATTCTTTACAGAAGCTGTAGAGAGCTTGGGGATGACCTGGATGTATTTCTATAAGAAACTCTTCTTTCTGCTGTGTCATTTGGCATGCTGATGATGGACTACAGCCACTGTGTAATGAGAGCTTTTGAGAGCCAAGTTCCCCTCTGTGGAGACGTTGCTGGTGTGTAGTGGAGGGGTCGGGTTCAGGGAGCTGGAGGATAGGGCATGGAGCCTAGGGAGGAGACCTGGACAGGCAAAGCCCCTGATTGGGGTTCACTGTGGAAGAGAGGTGATGAGGTCTAGTCTGGTTCCATGGAGAGGCTGTTTTGGAATAGATCAGAAGAGAAAGATCATGGGACAAACCAGATAGGAGTGGAAAAGTGGAAAGAACCTGCTACAACTGGCTTGCCTGCCTGCATGGAGCCTGAAGGGGTGGGAGAGAGGAGAGGACAAGGGAAGGAACGGCAGATTCAGATCACGTTTATGCAGCTGCAGTGGCCACTTTGAGTTATTCTATTATTTAGGTCAAAGCTGATTATTCACTGCTGAGTCAGCAGAATATCCCTAGCCACCAGGCAGTAAAAAAAGAAAGCGTTTTACATTTTAATTAAATGAAAAGCCTTTCTCCCTTCTCCAGAACAAGCATGATAGTGGGAGGGAAGTTGGGAAAGAGATATTAGAAGTTGATTTGGGTGCCTTCTTTTGCAATTTGTTTGAGTGTTTCTTCTTTCTTCCTTTTTTTCCCAGTATTTCATAACTTAGAGTATTCTCTAGGTAAAAGATTGAGAATCATGAAAGCCTCCTTTTCTTCCCTTTCTCCTCTGCCCAGTAGTTGTGGCAACAATAAATCAGTTTTAAATAAAATGCCTGCATCTATCCACATCTCTGGGCATATAGACATTCATATTGATAGCTGATTTATGCAGCTACTTTTATGCATCACTTAGATGTATCTTTTGGCTAGTACCTGAGTTTCTAATTACACTTATGCCTCCTTATCCATAGTTTTGATCCTCACAGTTTGTTATCCATGGTCAACTGAGGCCCCAAAATATTAAATATAATGAGATATTTTGAGAGCGAGACCAGATTCACACACCTTTTATTATACTATATCATTATAGTTGTTCTATTTCATTATTTATTATTGTTGTTAATCTCTTACACACCTTTTATTATAGTTTATTATAGTTGTTCTATTTCATTTTTGTTATTGTTGTTAATCTCTTACTTACACACCTTTTATTATCGTATATTATTAGGGCTGTTCTATTTCAGTATTTATTATTATTGTTAATATCTTACTATGTCCAATTTATAAATTAAACCATCATATGTATGGCCGGGCATGGTGGCACATGCCTGTAGACAGCAGCCTAGGAAGCCATGGCTGGGGCCAGGGATCTCAATTTGAGTCCCGCTGGGGGCACATAGCGAGACCTAGTTCCAAAAAAATATAGCTGGGCATGATAGCGTATGCCTGTAATCCCAGCTACCTGGGAGGCTGAGGCTGGGGATTGCTTGAGTCTGTGGTATCCCAGGCAAGGTGAGCCTGCAGTTCCACAGGCAAAAATAGCAAGACCTAGTCTCAATCAATCAATCAATCAATCAATCAATAAATAAAAATAAACTATCATATGTATGTATGTATAGAGAAAAGCATAGCATAAATGAGGTTTGGCACACCCTTTGGTTTCAGGCATCCACTGGGGGACTTGAACATCCTCCACAGATAATGGGGCACTGCTGTGGTAAGCAAAGTGGCCCAGTGCCAGGGAGACACCAGGCCCCGTCTCCGTTTGTGCTTCTTGCTTCCCACCTCTGAGTTTTCTTTTGCGATCCCTTTGTCCCCCTCCCCTCTTAAGGGCTGGTCTCCTTCCACTCTGTTTGGCTACATTAGTTTGAGGTAGAGTTTTTTCTTCTAATTGAAGACCCCTCCTCTCCCTGAGTGCTTTGTACTCAAGCTCCTTGCCTTTCTCACTCCAGAAGAATGGAGTAAATACCTAGCATTTCATAAGTAAATGCTGCTTCTTATCTTGTTTTCCATCTTTGTACTGAGATTCCTAAGAGGTTAATTTTCCAGAGCTTCAGATTTCTCCTCTTTCTTCCTTGAGCAATTTGGAAGGGAAAAGACTTCCCTGTAAGCATTACTTTTAACCTTGCATGGCTCTGCAATTCCACTGCTGAGAATCCAGGTGCTTGACGCAGGATGTTGTGGTAAACCTGTGTGTGTTGCAAGTCTCTTGCAAATTAATCCCTTGACATCAGAGGGTTCCACAGCCTTTCTTAACCTCTAAATCCCTTAATCTCAGTTATTTTCCTTTAAGGCTCCATATTCTCTAGACCAAACTCCTCGCCCTTGCACTATATGTATAGCCTCAGATTCTTTGGGAGCCCTGTCTTTTTCCCATCCACTGGCCCCCAAAAAGGTCTTTGGTGTCTCATCAGCCTCTTATATATGAATCCAGGCAAACAAATGCTGGTTTAGATGTGATTCCCATACACCCACGTTCCCTTTTTTCCTCTGTATAGCTTCTAAGTAGCCAACATTTCAAATCTATTTGCATTGAAAATCTCTTGATTTCTACTCAATGGTTAATTGGGCTAAAATCTAATTTTTCATTTTTATGAAATAGGATTTAATTTATTCTATAAATAGGCTTATTCTATAAATAGATTATGAATAGGATTAAAGTTATTCTATAAATAGGTTTCCTAGAAAAAAAAGAAATGACAAATCTATCAGTTAGTCATTATATTGAGCCCCTCCATTGAGTGGAGATAAGACATTATCTATACAGATTCTTGGAAGAGATTTAAGGCAAGTAAAGAGATCATAGTACAAACAAATAATTACCATACAAATGTAAAGGAAGAAGCCTGTAAAACACAAATAAAGGTGTTTTGGTGATGGGGGAGGAATGTTAGGGGAGACTCCCAGATTGAGTTAAATTTTGAAAGGTGAATAGTCAGGCTGAAGATAAGGGTAATACAGAACAAAAGGGAAAGGAGCAGGCAAGACTCAGGATCAAGAGAGGAACAACATGTTGGAGAAAAGAAAGTATATCTGGTCTTTGAATAATGTTATTTCATTTAATGTCATTTAGCAGTAACTTGGAGGAAAAAGAAATCGTGGTTACATTGAGTGAAACATTATTGGAGGCCTTGGTTTCATTATATAACAATTTACTTAAAATTGAAGTTTCTAAGAACCCATTCACCATGTTAAGTGAGGACTTACTGTACTTTAGCATGAGTAGTACCTAGGAGAGTGGCAAGAAATGCAGCTGAAGTAGCCAAATCTTAAAGGATCCCCTATATTTGAAGAAAAGAACAGACTTTATCCAGGGAATGTGAATCACTAAAGAATTCTGATTACCTTTACTTCTGAGTGACACAGAGCAGACCAGAGGGTCCAGACTAGGAAATCTGAAATTAAAATGATGCTACGAGGGGACAGAACAAATAAGATTGAGAAGAGTCAGCTGGACTTGTTGATTGAACCCTAAGAAGGAGGAATGTAGTTCATCTAAAAATCAAAATGAAATGTATCTCAACTACCTCCAGTGTTATGATGATCAGGTACAATGTGCTCTCTTCATTCTGGTTTGCATTTCCTCCCCAAAACCACCTGAAACACTGATTAGATCTCTGGATGGAAGTCTTTAGGGTGACTTAGGGTGGTTATTCCAGGATGCTGCTCGAAAGTCTGCTCTAGAATAGTAAGACTTAACTTACTTGAACAAGGTTAGAAGCTTCAATTCTGTCTTTTGCTGATTCTCAAGGGTCACATTGTGGATCCTTGAAGATCCAAAGGATTCACCACCTGTGGTTTATAAAGTCACCAACTAATAGTATCTGGTGAACTTTCACAGGCTAATATGACAGATCACATTTATACCACATGCCCAAGAACATCAGAAGATACCTGGAAGAGGCCTTTTGTTGGTAGGAGCTTTGGGGGAAGGAAGGGAGGATAAAATTTGTTTTCAAAGGTTAGCAAGTTTGTGCACTAGCTACCCTTGAAGTTGTGCTGCAATTAAGCCAGTCTTGGGACTTTTCAGCCTAGGTTCAGGTTTATAGACCTCAGTGGATGCTAACAGAGCCCACAAACTTCCATCTAGAACCCACCAGACCTCGCAGCTGGGCATGATAGAGAGTCAAGTTAGCCCTCCCAGAGACCTAGGCAGACCCCATCCCCTCCTCCTTAGAAGGAGATTTGGAACCAGCGATAACGGGAATTTTTCAGGCCTGGGCTGAAAGAGCAACTGTAGGAATAAAATGGCTCCAGAGGTGGCCTGGTATGTCTTCCCTGCTTTCATAGGTCTCCTTTTTCCCTTTGCCCTCACCCCGGCTCAGGAACCATGTTTAGCTAATGCTGAAGAGAGAACTACTCGGCTACTGGAAAATGCTGAGCTTGGTTGTTTGGGCCTCTTGGCTGAACCCAGTACTGGATGGTGATTCAGCAGAAACTCCATGTCTAGCAACTGGCAGGGAGGGATCAGGATAAGGAAGTGGAAGAGAGAGCCAGGAAGGGAAGGAGCAGGGGTGGGGCAGTGTAGGCGGGAGCTTCTCTCAAGAGTCCAGGAAAGCTGTGTGCCTCTGCACCTCCAAAAACCCACCAGACTCTGAACCCCTCCCTCCTCCTCGGCTCTTTTGTCCTTGGAGGACAAAGGCCCTCTTGGAGGACTGAAGGCTCAGCACACCTCCTCTCCTTAGAGGGACTTCTGAGATTTCTAAAATGTTGTCAGTGCTTCCAGATTAAAGGGCTGGAGAAGGGCAAAATGTTACTGCAGGCAAGATCTATTTCCAAACCTCATTGCAGACCTAGAGAAACTGGGATCAAAGCTTAGTTCCTAGGGAAGGGCTGCTTTGATTTTTTTTTTTTGTTGCTGCTCTTGCTTTGTTTTTGATGTTTTCGTCTTTCATCAGTCAAGTTATTTACATGTACCATAATACAAACCTTTGTTTTAGGTAGGCAGAGACTTGGGATTTTACAATGTGACTCCTCACCCTCTGTGAAAATATCTGCCCTGGGAGAACAGGGAAGGATTCTAGGAAGCTGGCTCTGTGTCTGTACTCCTATCCCAATTCCCCTAGGCCTCCCTGAGGTCTGTGAAGAGGAAACAGCTCCAGCCTGCCTGGCCTGCCATGGGCAGAACTGGAACCTTATCAGAACCTGGGGTTGTGTGCCTTAGAACTCAAACAGGGCTCTGTGTTTTCTTTGCCTATCACAGTCTTTTGGCAGTCTGCACTGGTTACCTCCTAGATCTGGAAACTGCTGAAGTTGGGCAGGCCAAAGCCGAGGCAGTTTTTCCACAATTAGAAACACGTGCCCATCTTCTCCCAAGAGCAGGGAGGTGGCGGCCAAGGAGCCCTGCGCAACCTATCACAGGGCAGAGCGTCGCCACACCCCCCGCCTGCAGGCTGGGTACTGACCTGCTGCTCCCTGTGGGCACCCTGAGGGCAGGTCTGAGGGCATCACCTTGCCCCTTCTACCCCAGGATTGGGGGAAGGGAGGCTGGTCAGAATGTGGCAGAAGACAGAAAAGTGCATGCCCCTGCAAAAGGTGAAACCAAGAAACCAGTGCCTCTGACAGGCCCATAACCCAGGTGAAATTTACAGCTGCTTTAAAAGGTTAGGGTGGTCCATCCCAGAAAGGTGCTTATTTTGAAGTTCTGGAAAGGAACAGGGTGTTCTGATTTCTCCAAAGTGGCGTCACTAGCTTCCCTTTTCAGCAGCTGTCTGCTTAGTGCATTCCGTCTTTCTTTTTTTCTGCCCTGGCCTTCTCTCTCTTCGGCTCCTCACAAGCTTTCTCTCTCTCACTCATAAAATGATGTGTATTGTTTCTCCATATTCCCCTCCCCCACCCCGCCCCATTGTTTCTTAAGCTCACTCCTTCCCTCTCTTTTTCACCATCTGTCTTTATGGACTTAAGCAAATCTGGCCAATTTTTTCTCAGTCCTACTGGTTGTCTTCTCTTATCTGAAAAGAAAAGGAGAGGCCTAGATCTAGAAATGCTAAAAGGAAACAGCTTTTCTAAGCCATCTCCAACCCACCCCCCCCCCCAAAAAAAAAAAAAAAAAAATGAACAAGCAGAAAGACCAGAAAATCCAGATGGAATTCTCAGAGTTCCAGGGAATGTATGATGGTCACATTGACCACAGGGATGCGGGGGAGGTGGGTGGAACACAATGCTGAGAAACCAGTGAACCTGGGGAAATAATTCTCTAAAGTCTTGGGGTACAAATAAGACTCTCTAGGTTTCTGAGGAGTAACCTTGTGTTAGGAGTAGCCTTGTGTTAGGAATACCCTTTTGCCATATCCTGTATTGCCAGCTGACTTCCTGCTGCCCAGAAACTGATTTTGGGGCCTGGTCAGTCTTTCCAGGTAAAAGGCTCAGCCCCTAAACAGCAGTCAGCAGTGACCATTGGGTTGGGGGGTGGGGAGAGTGAACATGGGAATGGTAGAAGAGAAAGAAGAATTATGTGTACAATGGACCCTTAAATAATATGGGGATTAGGGGTGCCAGCCCCTGACAGTTGAAAATTCATATGTAACTTCTGATACCCCCAAAACTTAACTAGTAATAGCCTGCTGTTAACTGAAAGCCTGACTGATAATAAGCAGTCAATTAACCCATATTTTGTATGTTATATTACTATATATACTTCTTACAATAAAATAGAGAAAAGGTTATTAAAAAATAAATAAGACATCATAAAGATTTTTACCCTTGTGATCTTCATGTTGAGAAAGCTGAGACAGAGAAGGAAGAGATGAAGGGTTAAAAAGAATCAGCATCTAAAGGGACTCATAGTTTGAATGCCTGTTGTGCAAGGGTCCAAGGTATATGATGAAAGAAAGTCTGTTGAGCAGGAGGGAAAGAGGGGGGGGATAGAGGGGAGGGGGGGTAAACCCTGGGGATTACAATGTTGTGAAATTTATATATAAATAAAAAATAAATAAAAAATAAAAAGAAAGAAAGAAAGTCTGGTGGAGTGGCAGAATAAATGAGTTGGGGCAAGAGGCAATGCCAGTCCTGTGTCTGGCACTAACTAGCTGGGGCCTTACTCCTCATATATATAAAATGAGGCCCTGGGTCCTTCAGGTCATTCCTGCCTTTGACTTTGAGTAAGAGAACTTTGCCATTCTTTTCACAGTCCATCTCTCTCCTACCCAAACCACTTTGTCCCATCTTTCACCCCATCACTCCAGAACAATGTGGTTCATGGAGAACAAGCTGACCTGGCAAAAGAAATGAGAGTGTTTTAGAGATGCACAAAGTCCCTCTCATAGAGATACAAAATGACCTTCTGCCGGCCCAGCTCAGCAAGAGGCCAGAATCCTGTGTCCAGAATCAAGGGGCTACCAGGAGACAGTCATGGGGCAAGGGTGTATCTCTGCAGATAACCTGCACTTTGTGAGCTTTGTTGGGAAGGGGGGGGGCAGCCACAATGTGTCCCTTGATCCCTCAACTCTGACATCACATAGCCTTGCCTGCCCTGCTTTATGGCACTGTCCTACAACATAGAAAACCCTGATGTTCACTCCTTAAAGGACTACTGTGGTTCAGATGCAGGCCCTCCCTCCCAGACATTTTCTGCACAACTGTACTCATCTGTTCATCCTCTGATCACTGAGCATCAGCACCTACTGTGTCGGGTGTCACATGAGGTCTGGTTGCCCTGGCCAGCAGGGCCTCTGTGTGAATTGCTGCCTGCAGTCATATTCTTTCTACTGGGCCTGAGGAGCAGAGCAGCAGACACTGCACTAGTGCTGTTGACTTTTTGCAGGATGTTCCTTCTAGCAGTGCTTTCTAAGGGCTGATTTAATTTTCTTCACTTGTGGAATAAGGACATTTTTGAATATCCAAGCTCCTGGTTAAGGGCTCAGCCCCCTGGAATCTGGATCTGCCTTTATGCCTATGACCTCACACTTCCCAACAGATTGGGTTGTCTGAAGCAGGCAACTTGTAAGCGTACATTCTCCTGAATAAAAGGTAAAAGAGATTGGAAGTAGTGAAACACTGGAAGCTTCAAGGCATCTCTGTAACGTGGCATCTCTGGAACCTTCAGCCATGCTTTTTCCCATCCACTTTGCCCCCCATTGTTAGGATTACCCTAAGCAAATAGTTTCTCAGTTTATGAAGGATGTGAATATCACCTTACAGTGGTATGCAGCAATGCATAGGTTATAAGAATCCTTATAAGATTAAAATGCATCACAACTGCATTTTACAGAAAAAGTAGGGACTGGCTATTCCAGGCTCCCTGAGAGCAGGTGACCATACCGGCAATGGGTTCTTCAAGTTCTCTGCCTCCATCCAGTCCCGCTCTTCAGTCACTCCCTTCTTCTGACCCCTTTGCTCCTTGTACTTCCTGCTACCCTGTGCACATCTTGCTTGCTGTGCACTCAAAAAAGACACTAGAATTTCATATAATCCTTCACTCCTCAGGTGTTACAGGTAGAACTGAAGGGAAGGAGAAGGTCAGAAGCTTGCTCTCTGGTTGTGCCAGTGCCTAAAGATTGTTGTATTGTTTGTGTTATGACTCACTGATGTTCTGCTTTAAAGTGAATTAAAGAGATGGATTTTATTTTCTTTTTAAAATTGAGCAATTTGCTTAAAAGAACCTCTTTTATCTAATTTTTTTTTTTGAGACTAGGTCTCGCTATTTTTGCCTGTGGAACCGCAGGCTCATGTTGCCTGGGGTACCACAGACTCAAGCAATCCCTAGCCCCAGCTTCCCAGGTAGCTGGGATTACAGGCACGTGCCACCACGCCCAGCTATTTTTTGGGACTAGGTCTCACTACGTGCCCCTGGCAGGACTCAAACCCCGATCCCTGGCCCCAGCCGCGGCTTCCTAGGCTGCCACTTACAGGCATGCATCACCATGCCCGGCCCTATCTAAAAAATAAGGTAAACTTTCCCTAAAATGATTTTCCTGTCCTTTCCTTCCAAAATTTGTCATCCTTTAAAAACCTCACAGGGCCTCATCTGCTGAATCAGGTTGGGTTGAGTCTTCTGAGGAAAACCACAGGGCGGCCTCTGTCATGCCTCAAGGCCATCCGCTGAGGGATAGGTGTGACTGCTTTTCACCCTTCCTCCCATTCCAGGAAGGAGCACAAGACTCTTGAGATCCTCTCTTAGCTTTCCATCTTGACTTCTCTGGTCTTATATCATAGCCTCTGGTCAGTAAAACAAGGAGACCAATAGACACTCAGCAGGCTGTCTGACCACCCAGAACTGCTTACCTTGCAAGAACCTGGAAGCTCCTGGGTCTGAGTTTGTGTATTTCTAGGCTGTGTCTGTGGACCTGAGAATGTATGGCGGGGACTGGAGGAAAAGCTGGGACTAGGTGAAGGACAGATGTTGAGAGTGTATTTTGCCCTAACTCTTTCTAAAGGAAAAGGATAGCGGAAAAGAGTGCTTGAATTTCTGTAGGGCAAGCTTGTTTACTGCTGTATTCACTTACCCAGGGGAGGAAGAGGAGGCAGTAGAGTTCTGGCTATAGAATCCCAGGGGTGTGGAAGAGTGAGACTCTGTCATGTGGGTTGGAAATTTGCCAACTAGGTCAGCACATAAGTGACCTCACTTTCACTGTCCACTTCTAGTGAGCCCCACTGCTTCCCTCTGCTTGGTATTCTGTAAGGCTTGGTATTCTGCAGGCACTCCTTCGGGGTCTTTGGGTGCAGCCTGGTTGCTCTTTCAAAGTTTTTTCTTCAAGAGTATAAACCCTCACCTTCCCACACCACCCCCACGTCCTGATCTTTCTATAGAGTGTCTAGCCTATATGAGATTCCTATTGCTGCTGTTAACAAATCACCACAACCTTAATAGCGCAAAACTAAACCAATTGGTTGCGTTGCAGTTTTGGAGGTCAGAGCCCTAGAGTTGAAGCCTCTGCCAGGCTGTGTTCCTGCTGGAGATTCTGGAGTCAATGGTTTCCTTGCCTTGTTCAGCTTCTAGAGGCCCTCTACATTCGTTGGCCCCTGGTGCTTTCTTCAGTCTTCAGAGTCAGCAGCAGAAGATTGTCTAATCTCTGTCTCTGACCCTCTCTCAACTGTCTATCTCAACGTATCTCCTTTACTCTGGCACTCTGTCTTATGAAAATGCTTGTGATTATGTTGGACCCATTCCCATCACCCAGAATAATTTCCCCTTCTCAAGATCCTTAATGCATTTGCAAAGTACCTTTAGTTTTGTAAAGTAACTTTCACAGGATTAGGATGCCCAATCTTCCGCACCATTTCAGATAGGGTTGTCAAGGGAGGGAAGTAAAGACAGAGTCTCTGTGACACCCAAGGGATCAAGGTCTGGGCACAGGACTGGGTAGGGGCCCCTTCTCTGCAGGGAGCATGTAGGAACTCGCTCATGCCTCCACAGTGGACACTTTAAGGTCAGCAACAGAATGAGTATTGTCATGGATCTAAGAGCCACTCTGCTTTCTGCCTTTCTGCAGCCTTCCCACAGTCAGGAGACCTTTGGCACCCCTCTCCTGCTTGGTGACTGAGAGACCCTGGGCTCTGGGCAGGGTAGGAGATGCTGGGTTCTGAGTCCCTTCCTCCAGCCTGCCTCTTCCTTTGTGTCCCTCCTGTCACCTTGACATTAAGCTTTTCAAACTGGACAGATTAGGTAACCAACCCTGACTTCGGGGCATCTTCTTGAAACCTCATCTTCTTAATAATCTTTTAACCTTTTTTTTTTTTTCCAAAAAAAACCCAGGAAAGAGATAGGAAACAAAAAAGAGAGGAGACAATGCCCAAATAATATAGATAAGCCCTGGGAGGCCCTAGAGAACAGCAAACATACTACAGCCTGATTATAATGTGTAAGAATCAGAGGCTGATTAAAGAAAAACAAAACAAGATTCAACCAAGTAAAAACATTCAACTGAGTTCATTGATTTGTAGCTCTCTAGCTACTGAGCACAGAATGAAAGGAAGTTCTTTTTTAGTTAAAGATGGTGGGATAAGTTTTTTTTTAAATACAATTGCTTCCCAGCAGGTGAGAATACAATTGCTTCTCATCCTTCTGAGAAGTCAAGGGGTCTTATCCTACTGATTACCTGCTGCTGTTTACCTGGATAGGTCAGGATTATATGCCTGGGGGAGACTGAAACTACAGTTAAGTTAGATATTAAATCTTGGTGTGGAGAATTGGATTTAGCAGGGTGACTCCATTTGGACTTACTGTTTCTTTGACTTATTGCCCAGCAGAGCCAGAATGACACAATTCTCCCTGGTATCTCAGTCTCTGTCCTATAGAAAGCGCCTGGGATTCCCCTAGAGCAGCAAGACACTGAGCTAACAGCAGCTGGCCAGCACCTGGCGAGTGTGGTCTTCGCTCACTGACCTTTCCTCTCTGGTGGGGGCTCAGGTTTCAGCCTGTGCTGAGAGATACTTGTTGCTCTGTGGCCCCAGGACACTGGAAATGCCCACTTTCCCCACAGTGATGTACTGTAAATCACCCAACTGCAAGTCAAGAATCAAACTAGGGCCTGCAGCTTGTGTTCCTAAGAGATTAGTGTCCCAAGCAGCCTGTCTCCCCGCCTTATTCTCACCATTTCTCTTCTCATTTCTGAAAGATCCCTTTAAAGGTTAAATATTAGTCAAGGGCTGGGTGCTTGTGAAGTTGCAGAGATAAACTCAGACAGGATGGAAGACACCCACAGCAAGTTGGTAAAATGTCCCTTCTCAAGCGCCTCCAATCCCTCAAGAATACTGTGGAGCCAACAGTATTTCTGGCTGTCTTGACAAGGTCCCTTCTCAAAAGGAAATGATTTTGTTTTCTATCTCCACACAAGGAGAGATAGCCAGATTCACCACCTCCCCCCTGCTTAGTGGAAAAGGAATGTTGGAGACCTCCTGCTAAGCAGTGTCTCTCCCATCCCTCCCTCCCACAGCACTTTCCTGTCACCTCCAGCCCTGACCTCTCCTCTCCTTAGCTGAGGATAATTTTCTTCTCAGTGATCACTATAGAGTCCTTGTTCTGTAATCCTTACCTACCTCTGAGCCACAAAGGTTTTGTTTGTTAGTCTTCCTTCCTTTCACAAACCAACCTCCTTCATCCTTTAGTCAGGAATGCTTGTGTCTGCGTGGACCCCAGGGGCCTCGTCTGGTACCCAGCCTGCCTCAGGGCCTTGGGGAGAAGGTGAGATCACAGACCCAGCAGCTTAGAGTGATGAGGGTTGAAATATCACCATGCACCATGATCCTGAAATCCTTATTGAATTGAGTGAGATAAGCAAAATATGAAATGTTTATTTATCAGGATATCTCAGTCCATCTGGAACATTCACATATTAACAAAATGTTCGGACACTTAAAATCCTTCCTCTTGGCAACATGTTTGGGTTCTCCTTATATGACACCATTTTGGATAGCATTTCCTCTATGAGGAATCAAGTGTTTTAGTTCCTGAAGTCACCTTCCTTGTGGTCCTTCTGACTCTACAAAATCAGCAGAGGAGTGTGTCTCCTTTCCATGACATTCTTGGGGTGCAGGTGAGATTGGTCTGCATTGTGGACTGTGGGGATTGAAATGCGATTAGAGCTGATAAATTGAGGCATTTTCTTGACTCAGGGATTGAATATCTGTTAAGCACTTACTATTTGCAGGCACTAACAATATGCCCTGGGATTAAAAACATGGTGTCTCAATCCCTACTCTCCTAGAGTACAAGAAAACAGAGAAAAAGAAACAGATAATTATAATACAAAATAAATAAGTGCCAAAATTAGTTAAAGTAGCCTGAGAGTACAGAGGAATGACAAACATTTTCCTTCCAAGTGGTTTTATAGAGCTTACCTGGAAGATGTGTTGTCAGGATTAAGTAAAATACTGCTCATAGGAAAGGTAACATTTGAACTGGCCTATGAAAGATGGGCATTTGCCAAGTAGAATCAACACTGGGAGGAGGGTGACAGGTGGATAATAATGTCAGGTCCTTACCCTGCTGAAATACTCTCAGAATTAAGATTGAACAACAAAAGCACAGTTTAAAGATAAGGTATTGATATAGCTTGATCAGCTGTTCATGTAAAGTTCGAGGCCTGGTTAAAGACTGGAGGAGAGAGACACTTTTATAGGTGTTAAAAAAGAAAAACAAAATCAGGCAAATAAATTTGAAAATCTAATTGGTTTTATCCAATGAATCCCATCTAGTGGCACCCCATCTAGCAAATAGAAAGAGTTGAACAAAATGAAACTTTTTTATAGTCAGCAAGAGGGTCAAATAAGTTATTAGCAAAAGAAAAGAAAAATTATTTCAGGCAAAATCACCTTTCCTCCCCCAGTCTTATGCAAATTATCTTTGTCGTGGTGAACAGGAAATTCCAGATTGATTGGTTTAAATCTCAGCTTTTGGAAGAGAACTAAAATGGCAGTTAGAGTAGGAATTAAGTTTTGGTGGGACTTGACATAAATGACTGTATTTGGCATCTGTTGTTACCTTTTTAACACATATATTACAGCATCCCAGTCATTGTTTCAGGCAAAGCAATTTTGATTTTTGCCTCCCTACTCTCAAGTACTTCATGACCACCAGGAAACAGTCTTGTTCCTGTAGCAGAGGCTCTGGGTCCTTTAGGGACTGTGGCAGTAAAACAGAGTCCCTTGCCTAGTGCTCAGCCTCTGAGCTCTCCCCAGCCTACGGGGTCTCTGTGACTCCTAGGAATGGAGCAGAATTAAAAGCCTTTGCTCTCTAACCAAGACTATGGCTGGTGGCGAATAAACACAAGAAAATATACCCCATATCACTAGTCACTAAGGAAATGTAAATAATCAAAAACACAGTGACATTCCACTGCTCATCCATTAGAATTGTGACATTTTGAAACTGGTAAGGATGCAGAGCAGCTGGATCTTGACAAGTTACTGGGGGAATGCACAGTGATATCATCATTTTGGAAACAGCCTGGCATCTTCTGTTAAACATACATTTACCTCAAAAGCCAGAATCTCACCCCTGGGCATTTACTAAGGGTAAATGAAAAGTATGCCCAAAGGTCTTCAACATTCCACTCAAAGACTTCTATGCAATTGTTTATAACAGTTTTATTCATAATAGTCCCAAACTGGGAGCAATTCAAATGTCCAGCAAAATGAGTGCATCTCAAAAACCTAGGTCAAGTGGAAGAAGCAGCAACAAGACTACCTATTGTTTGATTCTATTTCTGTTACTTTCTGGGAAGGGCAAAACTATGGGAACAGGTATCAATCAAATCAGTGGTTGCTGAGGTTGGAGGAAAGGTACTAACCTCCAAAGAGCATGAAAAACTGGGCACGGTGGCGTGTGCCTTTAAATGCAAGCCTATGAAGTGGGAACGGGAACTGTTTGAGTCCATGGGTTCGAGACCTGCCGGGGCAACATAGCAAGATCTAGTCCCAAAAAATAGCTGGGTGTGGTGGCTCACCTGTAACCCCAGCAACCTGGGAAGCTGAGGCTGGGGATTGCTTGAGTCTATGGTACCCTGGGCAACATGAGCCTGCGGTTGCCCAGGCAAAAATCGTGAGACCTAGTCTCAAAAGGAAAAAAAAAGAGAATGAGAGAACTTTTTGGAGTGTTGCTCTATGTATAGTATGTATGTATGTATAGTATGTATGTATGTGTGTGTGTATGTATGTATGCACTATGTATAGTGATCAAACTACAAAACATTAACAAATGTCTTCAAACTGTACACTTAGAAAAATGAATTTTCTTGCTATAAACATCACCTTAATAAACCCAGTAAAAGACCCCTAAACCTCTGTTGCCTTCAAATGACTTATCAAGATGACATTCAGAGCCCCATCAGTTACTTGGGTCTCCCTTTGTGTATACAATGACTTGAAAACAAAGCCTGCACTCACACATGACCAGCTACCGATCCTCCCCCTTCACCCTGCCCTGCCCAGCCCTGCCCAAGCTAGTACCCACACTCCAATGCCTACTTCTGGCTTCCAGCCCTGGTTAGGACAAACTCTAATTTGTGGCACATAATCCCCATTTGTAACCTATTAACCTAGCCAGAATTTCCTCACACTGGGGCTTAGCTTGCGGGGTATTTGGCTCACCTACCAAAAAGTATCATCAAGAGCAGGAATATTTCTCCTTCTGTGGGAAGGTGTCCTGCATTCTCATTCTGACCCTTGAGAGTATGTTTCATTTCATTTCAGTGCTCCTCACATGGGTCAACTGTTCCAGTGTACGGTGGGCCACCCGGGTTCAAGACATATTCACCGCTGGGAAGCTCCTGGCCCTTGCTCTCATCATCATCATGGGGGTTGTACAGATCTGCAAAGGTGAGTGGCATTGAAACAGTAGGGCCTCACCCAACTGCTCTTGCATGTGCACCCTCCTCACATGCCTTGGACTCTGTGAATACCCTGAGATTTCCTAATTCTTTTTTTCTTCTTTTTTTTTTTTTTTTGAAACTAGGTCTCACTATTTTTGCCCGTGGAACCACAGGCTCACATTGCCCAGGGTACCACAGACTCAAGCAATCCCGAGCCTCAGCTTCCCAGGTAGCTGGGATTACAGGAGTGTGCTACAACGCCCAGCTATATTTTTGGAACTAGGTCTCGCTATGTTGCCCCGAGCAGGACTCGAACCGCGATCCCGAGTCCCTGCCGCTTCATAGGCTGAAGTTTACAGGCACGCACTACCATGCCCTACTGAGGTTTCCTAATTCTAACCTTGAATGACATTTCTTCTTCACTTGCTTGACAAAGAAGATAGATCATTTTCCATGAGGTGGTTGGAAGGAGGATATGCCCCACCCTCACCCCCCTAATTTGCAGACTTCATTCCTCCTGTGCTGATCTCATGGCTCCAGCTCAACTAAGAAAATATATCCCAAATCTGTTGACCCCTGTTGTCCTCTTGTCCAAGTCCCAGGGGCACTCTCTGAATCTTACATTGTGTCATGTCATTATCTTAAAATTGGAAATGGAGATTTTTATACATTTTCAAATGTTCAGAATCTCCATGAGCAAGCTCTACATTCCTAGGGCCCCTGCCAACATTCCCCACTGGATTTGGTCCTTTCCAAGCCTGAGCCTGCATTCGGTTTCCATGGGACCCAGGGCACCACAAGGCTCTGCCTAGCGTCTCTGCTCCCTGAGAAAGTCAGATGACAAACAGGGAGTTAGCCCTCCCACCGCCCATTGCCCTGAAGGCAGTGTAGCTGCCTGGATTTTTACTCCAGGAAACATAATTAAGGCTCTGCTCTACAATATGCCTGAATATTTTAATCAGTTGGACTAAGCTCTTTAGCAGGTTATATTGTCTTCAGGAATTTCAACTGAAGGAAACTACTTGTGCTGTCTTTACAAAGATTGTGAGTGCCTCCTGAAGTGGTTCTAGGCTTTCTCCTGATCACACTAATCTCTTCATTTCCTGTCTAAATGCTGAATGAGTAAGTCAAGTATAGGAAGTTACTCTGTTTCATTACAACCTTGTCAGCAACCTTTCTTGAAGAGTCACTATGTGCAGGCCACTG
>PVHY01024944.1:0-19009 GCA_004024945.1 Uropsilus gracilis | reverse complement strand
TGCCCGTGGAACCGCAGGCTCACGTTGCCCGGGGTACCATGGACTCAAGCAATCCCCAGCCTCAGCTTCCCAGGTAGCTGGGATTACAGGTGTGTGCCACCACGCCCAGCTATTTTTTTCGCTGTTACCCCAAGCGGTACTCGAACCACGATCCCTTACCCTACCCAGCCGCTTCATAGGCTGAAGCTTACAGGCACGAGCCACTGTGCCTGGCTCATCTTGTCATTTCTGTCCCCAGTAGGTCACTATAACAATTTCTCCTTTTATTCAAAAGATAACATTGTGCCGGGCACGGTGGCTTGTGCCTGTAAACTTCAGCCTATGAAGCGGCAGGGGCTAGGGATCGTGGTTTGAGTCCCACCTGGGGCCCGTAGCGAGACCTAGTTCCAAAAAAATAGCTGGGCGTGGTGGCGCGCGCCTGTAATCCCAGCTACTTGGGAAGCTGAGGCTGAGGATTGCTTGAGTCTGTGGTACACCGGGCAACGAGAGCCTAAGGTTCCACAGGCAAAAATAGCGAGACCTAGTCTCAAAAACAAACAAAAAAAGATAACATTGCTATATGCCTTGCATTTACCCTCTTTAACAGTGCATCATGGCGATCTCTTATTATCAGTATCCAGAGAATCTTCCTCACCATAGATGAGTCATCTACTCTCTTTTGGAAGGGACACTTGGGTTGTCCCCAGTTTTTGCTATTATAAAACAATAAGATGGAAGTAATAATTAAAGGGGAAAAATAAGACATTAACCTTCCTGGTTTTTGGTTTTTTTTTTTTTGAGACTAGGTCTTGCTATTTTTGCCTGTGGAACCGCAGGCTCTCGTTGCCCGGGGTACCACAGACTCAAGCAATCCCCAGCCTCAGCTTCCCAGGTAGCTGGGATGACAGGCACGCACCACCACGCCCAGCTATTTTTTTGGGAACTAGGTCTCGCTACGGGCCCCAGGCGGGACTTGAACCGTGATCCCTAGCCCCAGCCGCTTCATAAACTGAAGCTTACAAGCACAAGCCACTGTGCCCGGCCTACCTTCCTCAGTTATTAAGGGAAAGTTCTTTCCAGATGAATGCTAGCTGACAACTAAAAATAATGAATTTAGTAATCAACATTTTTCTGCTCCTAAATGAAGTAACACCAGAAGAAATCACCAATGAATACTAAACCATTATGCAAAAGGTTGAGGAGGAACAGAGCATTCACAGAATACCAACTCTTACGCACAGGTTGGAAACATACCTTTATATGGAGAGTTCTGACTATTACCAACTTCAATCAGGGATCATATTTTGTCAAGTGGTCATATAACCTACTAGGTCTTAATGAGTGTGGTGGTCTGAGGATATGTGCCCCCCGATGTGCCGCATGATGAGATACGTAGGTAGCATGACCTGTAGAGCATGCTCTTGCCAAAAGGGTTTAACCTAAATCCTGTTATGATTTTATATCTGAGCTGTTGATAGGAAATATAGGTGTAGGTAACAGTGTAGCTACCTGACATTGAGGAAACAGCAAACAAAACTGACTTCTATAAGTCAGTTGTCCTGGTTTCTGAAGCTAATGTCTTAAATAAATAAATATAACCAGTCAAAACAAAACCTGGAAACCATTTTTGGAAAAAGAGGGTCTAAAGAACATATATCATCAAATTCTGTTTGACTCGTGATTGGAGCTTAGAGAAGGGGAGGATAGGTGTTTTGCTTTGTTTTTGGTAAGTGTTTTAGATTTTCCTGTGAGTAGCAGAAGTTCTTTCTGCTGAGTAAATTGAATAATTGCTTTTGGCATGATCTGTTTTCATATATGAAGTGGAGCTACGGAAGATATATGGGGAATTTAATGATGAAATCATCTTGGAAGAAGGGTCTTTCCTGAGAAAATATCATTAAATATAAGAAGCCTTTCTTCTTTGAGCTAGAATCACACTGGCGGTGTTGGAAGTGTCTCTGATTGCAGAATAGATGTTCCTTGTTGTATTCTTCTCCATACCTTAGATTTCCATGAGGACAGCTTGCAAAGACGTGAATGGCCTCAGTTTAGCTGCATTGGTGTGCGGAGCTATTGCTTGCTCCTCTTCCCGTGACTGGTGTGACAGTGGCCACTGAGCACTATGAAGGTTGTTCCAGAGAAGAATGCTGTCCGCATACTGTGGGGGCGAGAAAGGGGCACTCGGGCCTTCGGCGCTCAGCGGCTTCTGCAGGAGTTGGTGGAAGACAAAACCCGGTGGATGAAATGGGAGGGCAAGGTAAGAAAAAGGTTTTTATTTTTGTTTTGGACACAGGAGTTATAGGGGTGACAGTAGGATGGGCACAGAATGGGTTAATGATACAGAATTTGGTATGAAACTTACTTTGTGTAGGACAATAGTTATCTCTAACTTAGGGAATACTTTATAAATGTGGAAGAATTTATGGGCTAGAAGTACATTTTTCTTAGAGGTCATTTAGACTTATCTTTCAATTTGTAGCTTGATCATTGTCTCCAGTTTTTAAACTTATGCTGTGAATACTAATCCAGAATGGTTCATATCTTTTGAGAGATAGTGAGCCATAGCTTATAAATAATGTATTTTAACTTTTTTTTTTTCCCTCCCTGCTAGAGAGTAGAACTGCCGGATAGTCCACGCTCTACCTTTTTGCTGGCCTTCAGCCCGGACAGGTACCTATGACTTATCTATAACTTAACCTAAGGCTTGTAACAGTTTTGCTTTCTGTTACTTGGCCTAACTTGATCAAATCCCAGAGGACTCTCTAAATCACTCTGTGAACTTTTCCCGTGTAGCAAAAAGGGAGAGAAATAATGGGAATAAACAAAGGAAATTATGAACATTGAAAATCAAAATTTGTAAAGTTTTTTGATAGCCTGTGTGATATAGGCCACCTGTGGTGTGTTAGTTTTTCCAGCTGGAAAAAATAAATCTCCGAAGGTGATATGTGGCACTGGGGGATAGTGTAGAGAAACCGAAAGCTTTTAAAGCGCAGAATATTCCTGCAGTTTGTAAATATGCTGCCTAATGCCCAAGATATAATTTTTTTCATGCTGGGATGGGGAATCAGTTTTCTATGTCATTCAAAACTGATCAAGTTACCCTCTCACATGCTTCATATTCTCTTCATACTCTTTGATTCCATAGGACGCTCTTAGCCTCCACCCATGTGAACCATAATATCTATATCACGGAGGTGAAGACTGGCAAGTGTGTTCATTCTCTGATTGGACACCGCCGTACTCCATGGTGTGTCACTTTTCATCCCACCATCTCAGGTCTTATTGCTTCTGGCTGCCTAGATGGAGAGGTTAGGATTTGGGATTTACATGTAAGTATTTTCTTTCCTTTGCTATTCAGCTGCAGAGACTTGTTTATCAGTGCCTTCTTAACTCTGAAGGAGAGACTACTCAGGTTCATAGGACTGCATCTGAGTAAGGGTAGTCTTTGCCCACTGAGCTGATTGGAGATCTAGTAAACAGTCCCCCATGCTAAGATGAGCACCCTATTGAACTGATCTCCGTCTGCCCATTGTGACAAAGTAAGGGGGCTCTGGTATGTGTTCAGAACAGATTTCTGTTTTCTTAGAGCAGGGATTATATGTTACTCAAAGCATGATGCTCCTGGAACTGGTGACTGGCTAGTAGTTTCTTTGTGCACTACTCATCTCATACACCATGTTTGAGGCTTCACACCCCTCAGCAACAGGAGCTGTGCAGATAGCTCATTGTTCATGAATTGTAGATGACTTGAAAAACTGAACTGACAGTAATATTTTTCCAGTAAATTGGTGATTCTTGCAGATCACTGTTTTCTGCATCATTTTACAGGGGACTTATTTCAAGTATGCCCTATAAGAAGTCACTTGCCTGTAAATGGGCCACTCTTAAAATTGACACCCCTGTCTGCTGGCAGCTTGTAACTGGAGAATATTTGGGATTGATTCATTTCTAGGGTGGCAGTGAAAGCTGGTTCACAGATAGCAACAATGCCATTGCTTCTCTGGCTTTCCACCCTACGGCTCAACTCCTGCTGATTGCCACTGCCAATGAGATCCACTTCTGGGACTGGAGTCGACGGGAGCCCTTTGCTGTGGTGAAGACAGCAAGTGAGATGGAACGGGTCCGGTGAGTGCTTTGTCTGACAGTGATATCTGGCATGGGACTAACATCTGAGAACATTTACACCTGCTGTACCCTCAGGAGACAGATTGTTTTCCCTGCCCAGGGCAGGTGGTTACCTCTAAGGCTTCTACTTTTTTTTTTTTTTTGAGACTAGGTCTCGCTATTTTTGCCCATGGAACCGCAGGCTCTCGTTGCCCGGGGTACCACAGACTCAAGCAATCCCCAGCCTCAGCTTCCCAGGTAGCTGGGATCACAGGCATGTGCCACCACGCCCAGCTGTTTTTTGGAACTAGGTCTCGCTACGGGACCCCAGGCGGGACTTGAACCGCGATCCCTAGCCCCTGCCGCTTCATAGGCTGAAGCTTACAGGCATGAGCCACTGTGCCTGGCTAAGGCTTCTACTTTTTAAGCTGCCGACTAGTAGCCAGGGACAGTTCATTTTGTTCATTTTAGATGTTTCTTTCTGACCTTACTTTGTTCTGTAAGTCAGGGTTGTTAGAACCTTTTTTAGGTTCAAAACTATCTGGGTCTGGAATAGAAAGGGAAACCTGAAAGTTGTTCAGGTGGTATTTTAAATAGCTTGGCAGATAATTGGTCACCCCTGGTTGTCTGCATTTAACAAACTAGAAGATGGCAAGTTAAGTGTGTATCAGACCAGCTAATTGATGTTTACCTAGCTGGCAAGATCCAAAACACACCCTACCCTGTTTTCAGTCCGTACATGATCTTCTTGTGGCCTTCTTGGTCCGGTGGTTACATATAAGATAATTTTCTAGTTTCAGTTATTTCACTTTATGCTGAGGCCTTTTGTTGTCACCAGAACTCATGCTTCTTGCTAGTATAGCTACTTATGTGACAGAAAATCTAGTTTATGGAGTATGTGGGTGTGTCCTATGAGTTCTTGTTGAGATGGGCTCCTTGATGTGAACAGATACTTGCTTAAATGTAGCTGCTTCCTGGAATGGAAGTTTAGGTCTTTTTTGACTTTATTGTTAATTTCTGGTACATATTCCCTTACTCTGGCAAGTAGGAGGTAAGGAGGTAGTAGGTAGTATTGAGCCTTGTTAATTTAATCTATTTAAAAACTTGAATGTCTCTAAAATGAAGTGAATACCTGAGCAATCTCACAATCACTCATAATGATTGCTATAAATTTGAACACAGGTTTCCTCTTCTCAGTTAACATATTTTCTCTATATGTGTCCCTGTCTCTTCTTTGTTTTCAGTCTAGTGAGATTTGATCCTCTTGGACACTACTTACTCACAGCAATTGTTAACCCCTCTAATCAGCAGGTAAGTTAGCCAGTGGTTCACCACCACCTGAACTGTGGGTTATTTTCTAAACGAGTGGTTTAATTCAGATTATGTTGTACTTTAATTCTCATTTCCAGTCAAGGTTTAAAACTGGCTTCAGACTGTGTGTTCAGAATTATAGCAATAGTCTTGACAAGGGCAGTTCATTTTGAACTTTTTCCCACACCCCAACCCTCGGTGGTCTCACTAGCACTAACCTGGGAGTGCTAGATAGCTTGTCACTCTGTGTGCCCTTGGCTGGTGACATTTTCCTTCCCCTTGCTGGCTCCATGTCATGGAGATGCCTTTTGCAAGTGTATTGGTTTGCCAGCTGTACACATTCAGAAATGTTGCTAATTGGAAGTGAATTATTTAATACCATATGAGGATTCTGAATCGGTTCCAATTTTCTGTGCTTCAGGGGTAGGTAGAGTTATTGCCTATCAATAAAATTTGTTTTCCTTGGATGATTATTAGAAGTTGGTCTTGATTAACCTGGAGTTTCTACTTAACTGCCTTGCTCCCTGCTTCGCCTTGATCCACGTTGCAGGGTGATGACGAACCAGAGATCCCCATAGATGGAACAGAATTATCCCACTACCGTCAGCGTGCCCTCCTGCAATCACAGCCAGTTCGCCGGACGCCTCTCCTTCACAATTTCCTGCACATGCTGTCCTCCCGCTCTTCTGGCATCCAGGTGGGAGAGCAAAGCACAGTGCAAGATTCTGCTACCCCCTCACCCCCACCGCCTCCCCCTCAGCCCTCCACGGAGCGTCCCAGGACTTCCGCTTACATCAGGCTCCGACAGCGGGTCAGTTACCCCACAGCTGAGTGCTGCCAGCACCTTGGGATCCTGTGCCTTTGCAGCCGCTGCTCTGGCACTCGAGTTCCTTCCCTCTTGCCACACCAGGACAGTGTCCCCCCTGCTTCTGCCAGGGCTACTACCCCTTCCTTTTCTTTTGTACAGACCGAGCCCTTCCATCCCCCGGAGCAGGCCTCATCAACGCAGCAGGACCAGGGCCTCCTGAACCGGCCGTCTGCCTTCAGTACAGTCCAGAGCAGCACTGCCGGCAACACGCTCCGCAACCTCAGTCTAGGGCCCACCCGCCGCTCTTTGGGAGGCCCTCTATCTAGCCACCCATCTAGGTATCACCGAGAAATAGCTCCCGGACTGACAGGATCTGAGTGGACCCGGACAGTGCTCAATCTGAACTCCCGCTCTGAGGCGGAATCCATGCCCCCACCCAGGACCAGTGCCTCTTCGGTGAGTCTGCTGTCTGTACTAAGACAGCAGGAAGGAGGCTCTCAGGCATCTGTGTACACTTCAGCCACAGAAGGGAGAGGTTTTCCAGCTTCAGGATTGGCAACTGAGTCAGATGGAGGGAATGGTTCCAGCCAAAACAACTCAGGCAGCATTCGCCATGAGCTTCAGTGTGACCTGAGGCGCTTCTTTTTGGAGTATGACCGACTTCAGGAACTGGACCAGAGCCTGAGTGGGGAGGCCCCCCAGACCCAACAGGCCCAGGAATTGCTCAACAATAACATTGAATCTGAGAGGCCAGGCCCTTCCCACCAACCCACCCCACACAGTAGTGAGAACAACTCCAATCTGTCACGTGGCCACCTGAATCGCTGCCGTGCTTGCCACAATCTGCTGACTTTCAACAATGATACCCTGCGCTGGGAAAGAACCACGCCTAACTACTCCTCTGGTGAGGCCAGCTCCTCCTGGCAGGTGCCCAGTACCTTTGAGGGCATGCCATCAAGTGGTAGCCAGTTACCACCTCTTGAGCGGACTGAGGGCCAAACGCCCAGCTCCAGCAGGCTGGAGCTGAGCAGTTCTGCTAGTCCGCAGGAGGAGAGGACTGTGGGGGTGGCCTTCAACCAGGAGACCGGCCACTGGGAAAGAATATACACCCAGTCCAGCAGATCTGGAACTGTATCACAGGAAGCCTTACATCAAGATATGCCTGAGGAAAGCTCTGAGGAAGATTCACTCAGAAGGTAAGCAGGTGTTTTCCAGTCTTCTCTTGTACCCTTACTTTTCTCCTTAAATCTTTCCTTTAATTCTATCCATGCTGAGGCTATATATGAAGTCTCTGGGACCCATACATTTGGTTCTGATCTCCCCAATTTCGATCGCATCTTCTTGGAAAATCTTGTTCTTGTGACAGAGATTGACTAGGGTTAACAGTGTGAGTTTTGGCGCTGCTAGTTCCTTTTCTGGTTAAGCTCATGGGACCTTTAGCTTTAAAGGAGAATGTAGATTAGGTTAGAGAGGCATAAGGAGGCAAAACTACTAACTTCCTCTGTCCTGCTTTCTGACCTCTTTGGAGAGTTGTTAGTACAAATCTTCTTGTGAAACAAGAAAATGTCCCAGAGTGACTTGAAATAGTGAAAAAGAATCCTTCTTTGGAAAGATTAGTATAATGATTCTTTTTTGATTGTGTTACTTTGGGCAACTGTGACTGTGTTCACCTCTTAAACCTTATGATTTAGAACATTGTGACTTGATAAAGGGAAAAGGCAATATGGATGGATTGATAGATAGATAGATAGATAGATAGATAGATAGATAGATAGATAGATAGATAGATAGATATGTGTATCTGTATCATGTGTATCATTTTTAGAGATGTAATTTTGGAGAGCGAGTTAGTTGCTACATGACAATTCTTTGAGTGGATCTCCCTGATGGACTTTCACCCTGGGGTGGGGAAGAATTCATAGAAGGAAGTCCTGTCTATACTCAGATTGGCATCCCAAGCATCTCTTTCATGGAAGAAGCAGAGTGGGTGTAGTTGATCGCCCACCATATGTTCCATGTATGGCTGTGTGCGCATCTATCTTGATTTATTAGGGACTTCTTTCTGTAATTTTGTAAAGGTCAAATCTAGCGTAATCACCAACTCCCAGAATATGCCTGTTGGATCCAAACAGCATATTGCTCTGCATTACATCCTCTGTTGAAGCAACTGAAGTTTCTCTGACATAAGCTCCTAACAAGCCTGGGAATATGGATTGTGCACATAATGTACTTGTTATTTTGGGAGGGTGCTTTAGAGAGATACCAAGTTAATAGATATTTGTTGAATGTTCACAATTTTTCCAGCACTGCCCTAGACACTGGGGAATATAAACCAATCTTGGTACTTGGTCTTTGCACACTGGGAAGATACCTGTTACTGTAGCAGCAGGCCTTATTTACATGCAATTATGTCAAAAATGTAGATGACCAAATGCTTCATTGTATGGTACTGAGACAGTGTAATCTAATTTTAGAGAAACAGAAGTATCAAAGAAGGCTTTGCAAAATTAAGTCTTAAAAAAAGAGTCTTTGGAGAGAGAGGGAACTTTTTATATTCGGAGAAGAGCACATGACACTCGGAGCAAGGGCAGGGCGTCTGTGAGATAGTCGGCAGTTGCTAAGGAGGATGGAGGAAAACTTGCTGGGGGATGTAAGACAGAATGCTGTACATCGTTCCTATGCCCATGTGATTGAAGCCAGTTCTGGATTAGCATCTGCATTTCTGGCTTTGGAATATTTTGCCTTGTACTGGCCCACAGCAGAAGCCTGGAACTCTGTTTTACTACTTCCTTGGCAAGAGAGGTGAGAAGGCAGTAAGCACAGGCGTTTATTAAAGGTGGCCATAAAAGAATTGTCTGCAATTACTACTCTAAAAGCGTACCTGTGCCTATTTCCGTAGTACCAGTGAACTTCTGGCTAGCCTTTGTCCATCCTGTTCTAGCAGTACTTCCTCGTGTGCTGTTCTGAGAAATACTGGAGTGGTTTAAAATACATTCTACTGTTTGATAATTACAGACAACTACTACTGAGTGGGTATTTGAACTCTATTCTGCAGAACTAGAGATTTTTGCTAGCCACCTTCCATCTTATTTATGTAAGAATCTCATTTATAGGTGAACCATTCTTATATGTAATCTTTAAACTTTATTGTGAACATTTTCATGAATATGAAAAATTGAAAGTATGATGAATAACTCTCCTATCACCTGATTTTGAAGATTATCAACATTTATGTAGTCAGCTACCTTTTGTCTCTACCTATCCACTCTTACCACTCACACATTGTGTTATTTCATCTGAAATACTCTAGTATGTTTCTCTAGAGCAGTGATGGACACATTTGACATTCTTTCCTGCATAGGTACCACTAGCCTTGAGATTACTAAGTGTTTGAAAGGCAGCTAGTGTGGTCTGAGAAACAACCTTTAATTTTAAAATTTTTTCACTAATTTAGCTGTGAAGTCACTTCTTAATAAAGTAGATCATCTCAAACCCAGAAATTATTAGTCTACCAAAAAAATATACAGACCAAAAACGTATGTTGTAGGAAAGTGTCTAGGTGTAAAGTTTTTTATATGTGCTTCTTTTAAAATAGACAAATTATGCTGTCTCACTGTAATGTGTTTAATATAGTGGTTAAATTATTTATAGAGTCACTGTCAGGTCATTTAGGATGCAGTATGCCATGGATCTGACAGCCCTTTAAAAAATGAGGTATATTGGAAAAACAAAAACAAGGCGCATACGCCTGAAAAAAAAAAAAAAAGGACCACTGCTTTATCAATTGAAAGCCTGCATTCTGGTCTTAAGTTACTAAATAAGAGCAGGTGCTAATCTGCATCTTCTCCCTTCTGAAGGACCTGTTCTTTATCCTGTGAGCCAGCTCTTGCTTACATTTCCCCAGCAGGTGTCACTGTTGGGCTGCTGCTGCCGCTGTGCTCAATGGCAGGGAAGAAAAGGTGTCGTTGCTCTCTGTGTAGTCTACTCAGACAGAGAGGGTTTGTTTTTTTGGCCTTGTTGTGGGAGATAGACTAAGGAGGCATGTTTTGATCCCTGGTACTGCTGATATAATTACTGGTGTTTGCAAATAGCGTATTAAGCACAAGTGTGTATTTCAGTATAACTCTGTGTTACCTAGCGGTAAAAATCAGAACACAGTTTGTCTCCTTTTCCCTGTGGGTAGTAGAGGGTGAGTGAGCTGTCTGTAGTCTTATTCCAGCTGACAATTGATAACTTGGCTGGCAGACTCTACTTTACCACAAGAAACTTATTTGAGGTTCATATATCCGGGGACCTAATAAGGAAAGACCAGGCTGTTGTAATTCCTTAAAGCAGGAGCCCCTGGAGCTTTGAAAGGCTCATATTAGGAAAAAGAGAAAAAAAATTAAGTGGTGTCTTAAAACTGGAGAAAACCTCAAGTTTATTTAGTCCAATCTCTTGAAAAAAAATTTTTAATCGGTGAGAAACCTCAGATACAAAGAGAAGTGACTTTTTAAAGAGATGCTTTTAGCAAAGATTGAATTCAAACCCTAGGTCCTAAAGAGGTTACCCTTTTCTTCACTTAATTTGAAATCAGTGCTTTCATACAGTAATTTTTTCCATACAAGCCTCTGCTGCTCCTCCTGTACATCTTAGCTGAGAGTACTCTTCATCTTCAGTCAACCCATTGTAAGAGATTGGAGGTCTGATAGACTGTTGTCTCTGGGTAAAACTGAAACCAACGCAGTGTTTCTAGGGAAACAGGAGAAATGTACTTCTGGTTATTTTTCCATAAAATGGAATTGATTAGTCTTTTTAAAGTGATCTCAGTTAGGGAACTTCCCAACAAATTTGTAGCTCACAGTGGGCACAATCTTTCCCAATTGAATGGTTTCTGCACGCCTCCTGATAGGTAATAGGACCTTGGACCTGAAGTATTTATAGTAAAATTGAGTGCTCTGAGAGCTAATGTACCGTCTTCTTATAATTGTTAAAGATTGGGTAATAGGTTAACAATGATAGCATAAAATTTGGCCCAAAACATCAAAGGTCAATGTTAGATGCCATTATTAGAGAGAGAGGGAGAGCAAGTAAGAAGGAGAGAGAGGATGAGGGAGAGGGGAGAGGAGAGAGAGAAAAAGAGAGAGAGAGAGAGAAAGAGAGAGAGGAGAATTGCCTTTGGAGCAATGTGAAGTCTCTTCAGAATGTGTGGGCCACCTCACTTACTTGAGGACTCCGTAGGGCTTCTGAGCAGAAACATTAATGAAGCATATATAAATAGATAGGTTTGCAGGGCTTGTCCTAGGTCTACAAGAGAGAGATGGCAAACTAGAAGTTTGGGAAGTACCAATCTTTTCTGCTTTGATCATCTTAGGTGTTTATGTATAAATCATGCCCTGTTTCGGAGCAGGGAATATACCCAATTTATTATCCAGGACCTAACAGCTTTCCTAATTGCCCAAATAGTCACTTTTTCTTTTCTTGTGTATGTGCTGAAGATAGATGCTTTCTGTGATACTGCACCCAGGACACAAAAGTATTTGTTTCTCATCCTATCCAGTGAGCTCCCTGAGGGCAGTGTGTCTGTGTCCCTCGTGCAACCTAGAAAACTGCTTGACCAATGGTAGATGCTCAGTATTAGTTGAATTGAATAAATGAAATTGAAGTGACATCCTTGCAGTTCAGTTTGCAGGGTAAGTCCTTTTTGACTTTTTTAGTATAAAAGGAAAAAAGACTCAACATTCTATCCCATCCTGAGTCTAAGGGAGAGTTTGTTGGCTCAATAAATACTTGTTCAATTAATGAAGTGGTCTTACCTAGAGTGGTACGTGGAAGATACTGCTGTACCTTGAGCCTAGGTGACCTGTGATGTATTGTGCCTTCTGATGTATTGTACCTTCTCTAATTTGTGTAACTGAAGCTAGATCTCTAAGTCTTAAGCACCTGCTCACCTGTCTTTAACATTAACTTGGATGACTAGGGATCTGCACATTCCTTAAATGTCCTGCCTTTTGTATAGTCTCCTCTTGAGACCAGTTTCTCAGTCTTTGGCTTACATCTCAGTGACGTTAATAGCTTTGCCAGTCAGTGCTTTGTTTATTTTCTCCCTTAATGACTCTGAATCTGAGGGATGGTATACTTTGGTCTTGGTAAAGTACAAATTTGATGTGAGTAAATCAAATTAAATGCGATGGTCTGTATGCCATTGGTACCTTATGTTTCTTTTATTTCTGAGGAAGGTTTTCATGGATTTGCTTATTATAAGTATGATGTTTGGGGTTTGAGAAAGTGGACATTCTTATCTTTTTTCATTTTGGAGTCTGAGCATTACTAAAAAGAATCTTTTTCCCATTTTGAAGTATTCTTAGGTTCTTTTTTCCTGGAGCAGCAATCAATAATGTATGTTAAGAGATTTTTTGCTTCACCTCTAGTTAATTATGCCCTTAGACAAATGGTGGGACTATTAATCTTTGTTTTTACTAAGCAGTTTGAAATTTGAGGACAAAGAATAAGGATGGGCACTTAACAGGAGAATCTGTGGTAAGGGCAAATCAGGATTTGTTTTTTTCTGGGAAAAGAGAAACTCAGGTATTGAGGAATCAAAAAAGATATAAAGCTGATGGTAGAATTAAGTAAGTTAGTTTTAAGAGAGGGTGAGGGAAGCTGGGAGAAAGTAAACCACCCAGACTCTGGAGAAAGAGCCCAGGAGTTTGTGTATATCGAATGCCCTGTGTTTAAACATGGCTCTTACTTGTAACCCTGGGAATTGGGCTTGTGTACTTATTACTGTGACCAGTTCATTCATTCATTCACTTGACAGATACCTTAAATAAGGTTATCAAAGGAAACCTGGCAAGGATACATTGGAACCATGAATTGAAGGAAAAACTCTATAGATATTGGAGACAAGGGCATGTTAGATCTTGGAAAGGGCAAATGCAAAATCTCTGATACACTGGAGTACATCACATCCAAAGAATGGAGTAATAAAAGGAAACTAGAGAGGTAATTGGGACCAGATTTGCAAGCCCTTCTATGCCATTTAAGGGATTTTACCTCTTATTCTGAATGACTGGGAAGCCATCGCAAGTGGAATAGCATGATCTTATATTTTAAAAGGATCACTGTGACTGCTAATTGAGAATAGACTTGAAGAGGCTCTCCTAAATAGGGGAAATTAAAGTAAGACCAACATCAACACTTTTAGATTAATTTGTGCCTTGAGACTGGTGAACACCATAAGGGAGAGAGTCAGTGATTATATCAGAATTAGAAAGGCCCAAAGTGTTTGGATGAACAGTTGCTAAATAAATAAAGAAATAAAGCTCTTAACAGATGTATTATTGTAACAGCCTCTCTCCTTCCCTCCCAAATATGATGCTGTATTATTGAAATTGAGGGAGTGTCTAGTCCAAGAAATATATAGTGAGGCAAGGGATCATGAAATGCTAAATTTTTTTCTACTTACAAAACTAAAAGCATTCATTTATTAATAAAACAAACTACAGGGGTGAGTTTAAAAAAAATCAGTCTGCAGAGATGTGTGATATAGAAAGTAAGTGCTAACCCTTGTCAAAGATTTGTCAACTCCAGAATCTTCTTTGCACATGAAAATGATTCTTGCTGGGCGTGGTGGCATGTCCCTTTAATCCCAGCCTTGGGAGACAGGCTAGGAATTGCTTGTGTCTGCAGGTTTGGGACCACCCCGGGCAACATAGCAAGATCTAGTCTCAAAAAAAAAAAAAAAGGCCGGGCATGATGACACACACCTGTAATCCCAGACTTGAAAGGCTGGGGCTAGGGATCATTTGGGTCCGTGGGTTCAGGACTACCCCAGGCAACATAGTGAGACCTAGTCTCTTAAAAAAAAAAAGGAATCATGCTAAATGTAGTATTTCATCATTTACATATTTCATGTAGTAGGTTGTGGACATTTTCCATGTTGTATAAAGATGTGCTGTATTGTCTTTAACAATTGCTTAGCATTGCAGCAGTTGGGTGCACAGTAATTAATACAGTCAATTCCTTGTTGGTTGAATCTGGACTGTTGCTGTTGTTTTGCTCTCATACAGTGCTGTGTCATTATCATCTTTGTGTACTTGTGTACATGTTTCTATAGAATGAAATTTTATTTTATTTATTTTGACTACTTTGTTTATTTATTTTGAGACTAGGTCTTGCTTTGTTGCCCAGGGAACTGCAGGCTCACGTTGCCCAGGGTACCATGGACTCAAGCGATCCCCAGCCTCAGCCTCCCAGGTAGCTAGGATTACAGGCATGCACCACCACACCCAGCTTTTTTTTGAGACTAGGTCTTGCAATGTTGCCCCCAGCGGGTCTCAAACCTCCAGCAGGTCTCAAACCCACGGACTCAAGCAATTCCTAGCCTTGGCCTTTGTAGGCTGCGATTAAAGGTACGTGCCGCTGTGCCCGCCCTTAACTACTTTATTTTTTTACCTCTTTGTATATTATATTATTTTTCCCCTTCGGTGTGGCGTTCCCATCAATAATGCACCCACATACCACCACCTTACTCCCCCATGTCTCCCTTCCCCCCTCCAGTCTTCCCATTTCTCTCTCATTGTAAACTGTACATTGATGGTCCACCCACTGGTCTCAGTTTTTCCTGAAACAATGTCCTTTTCCTGAGTTTTTCCTGAAACAATGTCCTTTTCTAGTCCAGGAGGATTTGTGCTCCTGGACCACAGCAGACTAGGCAGTAACTGGGAGGCAGGTAGCCAGGCAGAGCTCTTCAGGAACCTCTTGTAGGACAGGTATGTGGGGTGGTTCTCTGAACTCCTTGACGCTGGAACTTCCTGAGGTATAGGAGACTTCTGTTTTCTTCAGATCAGAGTGGTGGTGGTGTCTGGATTCCTACCTCATTCAGACTGATTGTCCCATCCATTCTGGTTCCTGTCAAATAATGTTGCTTTTGAGTCTTACAGTTCTGGAGTTGGGAACTCAACCTTCGTTTATTGTCATGGAGAAGTTCCCTCTGGGGAGAGACTATTGCAAATGTTTGGTCTAGCTCCTCTCATCTCCTTTCATGGTTTTACAGGATGAAATTTTAGAAGTGCAGTTGATGGAGCTGAAGAGTATGAACACTTGTTAATGGTGAATGAGAATGTATAATTTGTTATTGCTAATTTATGATACATAAAATAATACTTTCTAGTTTTTATTTTAGTGAACTTAACTTCATAGATATTTATACTTTAATAGATTGAGACTCTTAATTCTATATTCCCCCATAAGGGCTTAAGTTTCTCAGTGGTAAATTCTTCTGTAGGTTTTTCAGGATACTACTCAATATTGAGGACGTCTCTTTTTAATTTTAAATATCTGCCACCCAGAGATAAACTCTTCTTCTCCCGCAGCTTTATATGAGGGACCTTGTTCTATCATTGACATTTGTTTCCTAAGTATCTTTGGGCCACTTCCTGGATCTTTGGGTCTTCCTGGTTCTGTTAAAGTGATTGGAAGTGTCAAGGCTGCCATCCTGTTCATGATGCCGATTGTAAAGTAAGCATCCCAGTCTTGGCAGGTTCTTTGTTGGTTCTAGCAGGTGGACAGTCAAAGTCCTGGAGTCCTTGGTGAGGCTTTAATGCTCTCAGAGAACCAGGTACACAAGCACTCCAGGCAGGAAGGCTGGCAGGCAAAGAGGCAGACATAGACATAGGCAGGGGCAGGGATGCCAGGAGATAAGTGAGACACACCTCCCAGCCCCCAGGAAGCTTGAAGCTCTTTTCCTGGGGTCTCTTTGGCATTCTCTTGTGTTCTCTCATCCAGTACTCCCTCCCAGGGTGACACTGCCCCTGTATCTCCTCCTCCCAGGCCCATGTAAGCCCACTCATAGGGGCACACCTGCTGGACCAGGCAGGTACAATCATGGGGATGGCACAATACCGTAGGTGTGCTGGTCATAGAAACTAATGGCAGAAGGGCAAAACCCCTGAGAACTCATTTACCCCACAGGGAGAATCCAGGTATCTATTGCCCTGTTTTAAGGCAGTACATTTAGATACTTTTACTTGTCTTCAGGAGTAGTTACAACCATTCCTCTCTGGCAGTAAGATAATGAGGATAGGGTGTAAAGTTTCTTGAGAAGTACCATTGCTATTAATTTTTTCTTCTTTTTTATTAACCTTTGCTGCTCACCTGTCCAACTAAGTTACTGTTTTTGAGCCTCCTTGAATTCTGAGTGATCCTGTTTGTATGTATTCTTTAAATCAGGACTTGGTAAATTTCTTCTGTAAAGGAGAGATAATAATTTTAGGTTCTTAGGCCATACAGTCTCTTAACCACTACTGAACTTTGTCTACCATGAAAGCAACCACAGACAATCTGTGAGTGTCTGTGTTCCAATAAAACTTCACTTATAGACAGATACGATTGTTATGTAACTATAAAATATTTTAAAATATAAAAATATAAAAAAAATTCTCAGCTCATGGACTGTACAAAAATGGGCAGCCTTCCAAATTTGGCCACTAAGCCATGGTTCACCAGTCCCTGCTTTATGTGAATGTGATTTGAATGAGTGTCAGGTGCTGTAGTAACAGCCATTATGATAATGATGCCTGGGTGGGGGCTCCTGCATGTGCTCGCTCTCTCTCCTGTGGATTGGATGTCTTGTTTATTGGCTCTTTGAGCTGCATGGAGTTTCCGGTTTCTTTCACTATCTGCCCTGCAGGAAGGTTTCCCAGGCTCACTATACATCTGTCTTGGGAATTATTTGCAAGTGTGGAGGCTTGCCCCATGTAGGGGAGGATTCGAGTTTCCAAGTCTAGGCAGTGTGCTCGACATATAGCCCTTCCCCCACTGCAGGTCAAATGAGCACCTGTTCTGCTGATCTAAATTATCCCCCATTATCCCTCTCTCGGGGACTGAAAGCTGTAGCAGGCTGTGTGAGTTGTATGAGCACTGAGACCTTGAAAATATGTAATCTCCTTCCATCAGCTCTGAGTGCTGGACTGCAACAGAGCCTGCAGTGGGACCTATATGTGCTGTAAATACTTTGGGAGCAATTTCCTGCATGATCATTGTTCCTGGTTCAGTCCCCTTCTTTCCTGGTGCTCATTGTTCCCAGTTCAGTCCTCTTCTTTCTTCTTTTTTTTGAGACTACGTCTTGCTATTTTTGCCTGTGGAACCGCAGGCTCTCGTTGCCCGGGGTACCACAGACTCAAGCAATCCCCAGCCTCAGCTTCCCAGGTAGCTGGGATCACAGGCACGCACCACCACACCCAGCTATTTTTTTGGAACTAGGTCTCGCTACAGGCCCCAGGCGGGATTCGAACCGCGATCCCTAGCCCCGGCTGCTTCATAGGCTGAAGCTTTCAGGCACGAGCCACCGTGCCCGGCCACAGTCCTCTTCTTTCCTGTTTCTTTCAGAGTAGTGCTCTAAAGGGTGCGTTGGAGGTTTTACTAAGACAATAACACCAGGTGTATGGGGTTCTGTTTGCATAATACATCTTGCTTATTGTAACTGGCTCTGGCCTGTGAGAGCTGTGCAGTAGCTTCTGTTGGATTTCTTGCAATGTATATGGGGAGGAGGAGTAGCCACAGCATCTTATTTCTACTGCTCTTGGGGAGCATTCCTGACAATGTGCTCATCTGCGTGAACTTGACTTCAGTGGGCCTATTAGATTATCCTGAAAGTCATAAAGTAGCCTTTAGGTATCTTTGGTCTTCATAGTACGTATAGACCTTTCAATTTTTTCAACGTAATCCGGTTTTCTGAATGTTATTGAAAAGCATGATTAAGATCTGGCTTATGTTCCCACATGATAACAATTGGCAAGAGTTGAGTGGTTTTTGCCTCTTTAGCAAGGGCATAGATTTCTTTGTGCTTTAGCCTAGACTGGGCTGGTTTTGCCTGTTTATATTTCCTACAGTTTTGTGTTGGTGACCATGAGGATAGGCCAGACAGAATGTGTTGGTCATATATAAAGATTTTCTTTTTTTTTCTTTTCTTTTTTTTTTTTTTTTTGTTTTTTTTAAAGTTTTTTTTTTTTTTTTTTTTTTTTTTTTTTTTTTTTTTTTTTGAGACTAGGTCTTGCTAATTTTGCCCATGGAACTGCAGGCTCACATTGCCTGGGGTACCACAGACTCAAGCAATTCCCAGCCTCAGCTTCCCAGGTCACTGGGATTACAAGCAGGCGCCACCACGCCCAGCTATTTTTTGGGACTAGGTCTCACTGTGGTGCCCCGAGTGGGACTCGAACCGCGATCCCTAGCCCCAGCTGCTTCATAGGCTGAAGCCTACAGGCTTGAGCCACCATGCCCAGCCTATAAAGATTTTCTAAGTGCCTTTCCAATCAGCTCCACCAGGGGTGGCACTGGACATTGCAGTACCCTCTGCTCCACCCCACCCATCCTAATTCACCCCAGGCGGGGCTCCCCTGCTGGCTGTAGGCTGACAAGCTGACAGCCCCCTCACCTGAGAAACTGCCTGACTTTTTAATAGCAACAATTAACAGACTCCTCCTCCGTTCCCAAAGAGGGAAAATGAGGGTGCCAAGCTTATTTGCTTGGCTGGGGCACACTGTAGGGAGCAGATCTCTGCTCTGTCAGGTAATGCAGTATGAAAGCAGCCTCCCTTTACTGATGGGTTGCATAAAATCTTGGAGAAGAAGCGCCACATATCTCTCTGTAAACAGAACCATGGTTAGAGGCTGGGTTCTGTGAAAGGCCGCTTGACTTGTGTCACCTGCCAGGAAATTAAAATCAAGGTAGAACAGGAGTTGTATAATAAAAGAATCGAAGGCTGAAAGTATGATTTTGTTGTAGCAAATTGCAGTTGTTGACATTATGCCCTTTGCTGCATCA
>PVHY01024943.1:0-19091 GCA_004024945.1 Uropsilus gracilis | reverse complement strand
TTTTTTTTTTTTTTTGAGACTAGGTCTCACTATTTTTGCCCGTGGAACCACAGGGTCACGTTGCCCGGGGTACCACGGACTCAAGCAATCCCCAGCCTCAGTTTCCCAAGTAGCTGGGATTACAGGCGCGCGCCGCCACGCCTATTTTTTTGGAACTAGGTCTTGCTACGGGCCCCAGGTGGGACTCGAACTGCGATCCCTAGCCCCAGCCACTTCATAGGCTGAAGCTTACAGACACGAGCCACCGTGCCCAGCTTTTATTGCAGTATTCTTTTAATATAAGTTATTAGGCATGGGTTTCTCCATTTCAAAGCATGCATTTTAATTTGTCTTTTTTATTGTATTAGTAATATAAGTAAAATATAAATTGTTCAGAATGTATTATTTTCTTTGTCCTTGTAGGTGTAATTTCATTTTGATAGCCTGTTTTATTGTATGCTCTTTTTTAATTGAGGTAACATTGGTTTAGAACACTGTACATGATTCAGAGGTATAGGCTCATACATCCTCAGATGCATATTTCCATACCGTATTCACCACCAAGGCATCCACAGTCCTACAGTTTATTGGCTCTCTTTCCACTTTACCCTTCATCCACATTTCTCCTCTGGTAGCCTAAATTCTAAAGTCAAATTTCTAGAATTTGTCATGGTTTGGTTTTGTCTGTTTCTTTGTCTCGTTTTTTTTCCTAAATTTTTTTACGTTATTTTTGTACAGTATGAGTATAGTCCCATCATTTTTCCACTGCCATATCATTTGTGAATCAACATAGTCCCTTGTGTTCTTCCCTTCTCTTTGGACAGGGACACCCCCTTTCTGTACATCTGAAATGTACAGGTCAGTTTGCAAGTCTTGTTCTTTCCTTCATCTCCTGGTCTATTTCCCTATAATTCAACATATATGTGAAACCATATGATACTTACTTTTTTCCTTGTGACTTATTTCACATAGCATAATCTTTTCTAGCTCCACCTATGCTGTGGCAAATGGCATCAATGTATATATTTATTTTTGATCGCTGAGTAGCGTTTCTTTGTTTTGTTTCTCCATATTCCACATACAGTGGAATATT
Source organism: Uropsilus gracilis (assembly GCA_004024945.1). Lineage (NCBI taxonomy): Eukaryota > Metazoa > Chordata > Mammalia > Eulipotyphla > Talpidae > Uropsilus > Uropsilus gracilis. The sequence goes on along the minus strand of PVHY01024943.1, from coordinate 18,019 downwards.
CCTCCTGGTCTTTCTACTATTGACTTATTTCACGTAGCATAATTCCCTCCTGTTCCATCTGTATTGTCACAAATAACAATATTTCATTTTTAAATAACTGAGTAGTATTACATTGTGTTTATGTATGTATTTTCTTATTCACTACTCTCTTGTGCATTAGTTAATTCCATAATGTGGCTACTGTCAATAGTTTCACTGTAATAAATATAGGAGGCATATATATTTTTCAAATTAGTGTTTCCTAACCTTCAAATAGATATCGAAGGGTGGAACTGCTGGATCATATGGTTTATTTTTAACATTTTGAGAAACTGCCATACTGTTCCACAGGGGCTGGATCAGTCTACATTTCTACCAATAGGTACAAGGCTTCCTTTCTTCACATCCCTGCCAACATCTGTTTATGGTCTTTTTGATAAGGAACATTTTCACTGGAGTAAGGTGGTATCTCTTTGTGGTTTTGATTAGCATTTTCCTGATGATAAGTGGTGATGACTATTTCCTCATGTGTCTGGTGGCCATCTGCATGTCTTCTTTGGAGAAGAGTCTCTTCAGCTTTTCTGCTCATTTTCAATTGCTTTATTTTGTGCTGTTTTTATTAATTTGCACAACTGCTTCATTGGATACTTGGTTAGTATCCTTTTGTGGGATAGATGATGTGCAAAATCACCCATTTGGCAGGGTACCTTTTCCTTTAAATGATATTTTTCTTTCATTCTGCAGAGTTTTTTAGTTGATTTAAACCCATCGTTTACTTTTGCTTTTGTTTCCTTTGCCTTTGACCCCAAAGACATTATTGAAGTCAATGCTGCAGTTTTGGCTATGTTTTCTTCTATGTATTTTATGGTATCAGACCTTAGATCCAAGTTTTAATCCATTTTGAGTTAATTTTTTGTGTGATGTGAGATAGGGGTCTAGTTCCGTTATTTTGCATTGGTGGTCCAGTTTTCTCAGTACCATTTGTTAAAGAGACTTTCCTTTTAGTAGGAAGTAATTTGAATAACATTATATATATTCTTTTTAAGATATCTGTACGTTAATATACTTAGAATTTTTATATCTATACCTTAAAATACTTAGCATTGTTATGTTAATTATATTGTTCTGTGTGATCAGAGATGCATCAAATCTTCCCGGACAATACATGAGACATATTTTTATGACCATACAAATTTGTAATTGCTTACCCTCCTGGTGAGTTGAAGAATCTTTTGCTATTTGACTACTCAGGAAATAAGATGTTCCAATTTTCCCTCCTAAGTCTGAAACAATAGTACTAAAACTCTAAGTAACTGGTAGTTCAAACATTCCTCAGTTTCTACTTAACACTTAGTTTAAGTCTAGTTCTTTGTGACCTAGTCTTGGCTCCTTCCTTTTTCAGTCTGTTATCAAATTAAGGTAGTTATTCTGAGCTGTTTACTAGTTAGTTTATTGTTAATTAACACAGTGCGATTAGCTTTAAGCATATAGACAGTCCCATTCTCCCCAGAGTTTCAATATGCATTTTTTATTAATAAATACTTAGTGAGCATCTACTATATATCCAGCTACTATTAGGTATTAGTATTCAATCATATGTAAGACATGATAACTACCCTCCTGGATATATACTTTAGAGGAAAAGTGCAAGTAGCTAAAATAAACATAAATTTACAGTTGGGATTAATGACATTAAGAAGATGTTGCTCTGAGGATCCATAAAGGGGGATTGACATTGTCAGAAAATTCAAGGAGGCCTTCCTTGATAAAGTGAACCTTAAAATGTAATCAACTGGAGAAAAATTTAATGATATGAAAAGAAGGAAATATTTCTGTCTGAATTAATAGCATGTGATGGATATTAAAGTAAAAGAAAGTTTTTTTGAGGATGGTATCAAAAATAAGACAAGTGTTGTTAAAATATAATGAGCAATATGTTAAGGTATTTTGTCTTATAGAAAATATAAGGTATTAAAATTTTAAAGCAGGGAGTTACAAATTATATTTGAATTATAAGTTGATTATATGGCTACAATGAATGTATTACGTCAAATGGGCTAAGTGGATAAGGGGTGAATGGATTAGGTATTCACTGCATTGTTAAAACAAGAAATAATGGCAAGTTGAATTATAGTGATAGTGGTAGAGATACAGAGAAGTACCTGCATTTGACAAATATTAATTAGCTAAAATAAACAGGATTTGGTGATGGAATGATGATACACTCACTATACTGTAAAGAGGAAGAGGAAATTCATCTTTGAAGATAATCAGGCTTCTAGATGGCATAATTTGATGAATCTTGTCATTCACTAAAAGGAAACATGCTGAATCAATTATAAAATAAGTTATAAATTGAATTTTGGACATAGTGTACTTCAAAGGCTGTTACAAAAGATAATGTTGGAAATATTTATGTGGCATTCACAGTTCTGGGTCAAGGATGCAAATTTATAAGTTATATATATGAGTCTTGATTGCAAAAGAAATGGAAGCAATTGTGTAGGGAAAGAACACAGACAAAAATTTAATGCTAGGCCTCTCCAGTGCTAATGACTGAGTAAATTATTATAGATTAGCAAAGGAAAGAAAAGAGAGTATCTAGAGAGACAGAAGAAAAACCAACATGCATTATAGCAGAGTAGTAACATAAGTGAAAAAATAATGAAAAATTTAATAGAAAGATTAATACCTTCAAATAAATAAAATTTTCAAATCCATAATCATGATCACTGTGGTTCCACTGTAAATTCCTTCTTTTCCAATTACCCATACTTATGTATACTTATTTAAAATATGCACTAGAAGACCCCTGAAGTCATGATACTTAGTATGACCAGCATCTCTATCAAGAATGTAAATTCCTTCTTTTCTGATTACCCATGCTTGTGTATACTTACTTAAAGTATTCATCAGAAGGCCACTGTTCTCATGATACTTAGTGTGACTATGATCTTTATCAGGAATACTGAACTGTGGCATGGCAGACATGGTAGGATGTCCTGAGACACAATTCTCTACATTGGAAGGAGAGGGTCTGCAGTCTTCATCTTCAGTGTCACTGGAACTTTCCTCACTACTTGAAGATGATGAACTTTTCGAATCTGATGAACTATCACAGCTACTCATCTGATCCATTAGACTAGCTTCTGCCTTCAGTTCTGAAAATGAAATGGAAATGAATAGATAGGCTAAATAAATTAAATAAGTATACTGGAATTTGAATGAGTATGTTCATTTCACGCTAATATCCCTTGTTGAGATAGATGCAAAAATTTTAAACAAAATTTTAATAAATTGAATTAACCATATATAACAGTGTTTCTCAACCATGGGAGATTTTGTCCCTCAGGGAGATTATCTGGCAACGTCTAGAGACACTTTGGTTGTAACAACAGTAGGAACTGGTGCTACTGGTATCTAGAATATTTCAGCTAAAGATGTTGCTAAACATCTTACAATGTCCCTTGACAAAGAATGTCCCAATCATAAATGCTAATATTATTAAGACTGGAAAAAAATGCCAAAATATTAAAAGGACACTAGCTCATGACCAAGTGGAGTTTTCTCTGCAACACAAATTTCTAAAATTTAATCACTGTAATCCACCATATTAAAAAAAATTAGTCACCTAAAAACAGCAGAAAGAGTATTTGACAAATTTTAATGCCTTTTTTGATTAAAACAAAAACAATTCTCAGCAAAAAAGAAATGAAAATTAACATGATAAAAGGCATCTAGCTAAAATGCACAGTTGAATCATAGATAACTGCAAGAGATTTAATGGTCTCCCTCTAGCACCAGGAATAAGAGGCTTTCCACTCTAACTCCCTCTATTTAATACTGTATTGTATTTTCTAATCAGTGCAATAAATTCAAAAAAATAAATTAAAACCTTCCAGATCAGAAATATAAAGGTAGAACTGCCATTATTCACACATGGCATGATTGTCTAGATAGAAAGTCTGATTGTATCTACAAAAAAAAAAAAAATAGCTAGGCGTGATGGCGCATGACTGTAATCCCAGCTACCTCGGAGGCTGAGGCTGGGGATTGCTTGAGTCCGTGTTACCCCGGGCAATGTGAGCCTGTGGTTCCATGGGCAAAAACAGTGAAACCTAGTCTCAAAAAAAAAAAATAATAAAGTAAAATTATAAACCAAAACATTTTAATGAGATAAATTAAATAATTACAGATAAATCTGAAAAAATACCTGAAGATGAGAATATTGAAAATTTTACAGCATCACTGAGAAAAAGATCTAAATAAATGGGTAGAAACAGCATGTACAGGAGTCATAAGACTCAATATTGTTAGTGCTAATTCTCATAAATTGGCCATTCAGTGCAACCTCAACCAAAATTTCAAAAGACTTCATGAAATTGAGAAGCTAATTCTAAAATTTATGTGAAGAGAGAAAAGTCCTAGAATGCCCAAAACAGCTTTGGAAGAGAGCAAGAATGGGCTAAGAAGAGAACACATGGACTATGGTGGAGCGCTAGGGGTATGGTAGCATGTGTCCTAGGGTAATTATACTTGAAGGGGTAGATTCTATATCTCCAAAACAATAACAAACATGTAAACCAATGGTACTTACTTCAATAAAAATTTCAAAAATAAAAGATGAATTTTGCTTATGATAAAGATGACTTATCATATCCACGTAAAAAATGATGGCTTAGTCAATAATGAATATTGATAGATTCTTTTTATCAAAACCCTATTTGTCAGTTCTCTAACAATACAATATGTATCCCCTGGGGATATGTAATCCCCCAGAGATTACAAAGATGTGAAATTTATATATAAATAAATTACTTAATGAAAAAAAAGAGAGAAAAAAAAGGGAAGCCTCCACGGAAGGTTGGTCTGTCCCTAGCAACAGAAAGAGAAAACAAACAAACAAAAAACACAATACAATATGTATTGACAGAGACTACACACACACATGCAAATAATGAAGGAAAAGTACAAAAACAATCTACTTTGGAGACTTTGAAAAGGACTGTGTCTCCCTAGAAATACCTGAAATCTGAATAGTAATTTGGAAGAAGTTGCCTGCTGCTTCTGCCAACTACTTCTCTCTTCCCTGTTGGTTTGGTGACATCTTAGACAGCTACAGTTTGGTTGTACATAAAGCACTTTATCAGGAAAGTGTGAAGAATTGAATTTGAATCATCACAGCTACCAAAAAGAATAAAACTCCAGTTATGTACATCTAAATATTTTCCTCCTGAATAATAAAAAAGGATAAGTTCTCTTGTAAATAGTTTTTCTTACATAATTTCCCTGTCATAGCTATATTGTTAATCCAGAAAAAAACTTAGGGAAAAATTATGCTCTCAATGAAAGTTTACAGTTAAGTTCCTAGTTAATTAAAATAAAAAATTTGCAGTTAGTATTTCTTAGTAATATCTTCTAAAGGTACATTATATACAATTAGATTCTACCTCTTTCAATATCATCCATCAGCGATACTGGTGACATCTTATCTTCAGGTGGAGAATGTTTTACAAGATTGGGAGTCCTCGTTGAATTCCTCATTTGTTGTGTCTGTTGCTCTCTACGGTACTGAATTTTACTGCTTCCTTCAACTCTGCAATCATAACAAAAATCAAAGCAGGTATGATAGCAAGATATTAATAACTTCAACTTACAAAGTTACTAAAATTGACATTCTTCAAAAATCTAGAGATTTTTGAAATGATAGTTAAGTATCAAATAGAAGTTTAATTATTTAACAAATATTTATTGAGCCTTGAGATATATATATATATATATATACAGATATATGTGTATATATATATATATATATAATATGCACACAGGTTCATTGAGGGGAACAAATGTTAGCTAAAATCAAACTATCATTTAACACTGAAGAGAACAGATATGCATAATTTATTAAGAGAAAATGAAATTATATAAAAATAAATAACAGGTATAATATGTTCTCTAAACTCATCCAGATTTTTCATTCACACCTTAAAAATAAAGACATGTTACTAAAGATTCATGCACTTTTCTTTTAATACTACTAAGAGCATTGATACAATGCGATTTGATTTCTGCCTCTTCCATTTCCAGTCACCAAATTCTGTCAGTACTTCAAATCTCACTTTTCATTCTTACCCTCAAAAAATTGTGGTTTATACACTTTTCTGTGTCTCACTTTGCTTTACTTTATTCAACTGGTTTGGTAAGTTAGTATTTCAAAACAAAATGTACTCATGTCAAGCCCTGGTTAAAAAGATATAAATCTGTAACTACAGTCAACAAGACAATGTCCTAATTTCTTAGATATCGAAGGCATTTACTTCAGCCTCCTTTTATAACATACTTCTAGTCCACTATCAACCCCACTCTCCACTTTCCAAAACTTTTACACATGTATAGAGGCAAATCTCTTCTCTATTAGACATCTGTAAGATATCTGATAGATATCTATAAGTTGGATATCTATCATACTCTCTCTCTGATCAATTAAATCAGTATTTTCCAAACCTTATTAGTGATAAAAAAAAAACCTAGGAAGTGGGAACAAATTAAAAATAGAGCTCCCCAGACACTTCTCCTGATGTGCAGTTGAATTTGAGAACTCATATATTTAATGAGTACCCAAGATTTTTAGCATCAAATATGTTTGGGGGAAAAAAATCCTAAAATTTTTTTTTTTTTTTAAGAGACTAGGTCTTGCTATGTTGCCCAGGGTAGTCCCAAACCCACAGACTCAAATAGTGATTCCTAACCTCAGATTCTCAAGAGGTGTGAGCCACCACTTCCAGTAAAATCCTAAAACTTAATCTCTTGTGGTACATCTATAAGGGTTCCTTGAAAGCTCTAATTAACATACATTCCCTTAATTTTTGTCTATGCTATTTGCATGACTTTTAGAGACAGCTCCTTATATTATGTAGCAATCAATGTACCACCTATTTCCAAAAAAAAGTGTTTGAGATGGCTATATTATCTTACTGAATTTTTTTTTTTTGGAATGGTTCATTAATCCAATGAAAATGCAGAAGTTTTGAGTTTGGTATTTGTATAGAATACTTTTCTTTTTTTATACTTTATATCTTGTATGTGTTCAATGTTTACTAATGATGAAGTTATTTGGGAAAGTATATGTTACTCTGATTCTATGAAATCATCTACAACAGAATAAAAGCTATATAGGAGACAAAACAAGCATTTATATATCTGAGAGAAGTGGTAAAAGCTTTTAGAAAAGGATCTCAACAAAATTTAAACCTGGTAAAAGACTTAAATATATTTTGTTCCACACAGAAATAATCCTCACACTCATGTGTCAACTTGTTAATTTTTTCACTAACATTTCCTAAGTAATCTTTGTGTTGATAAAATTATTTACTTATTAACCACATACCTTGTTTTTTTTACAGTGATGTTGCTGCTGAGTTTTTCTAGTCGACATTCTCCAGTATCATGGTTAATAATCAAAATGCATTCTTTTAAATAAGGTTTCTTTGAACCTTTGAAAACACTTACTGGTGTAGTTGAACCCTGTTTAGAAAGTTAATTATCATTACTTGAAATTTATTACTGAGGAAACGTGATAGAGGAAGTACTTTCCTTGAGCCAGTATTTGTTTCATTTGTTTATAAGGGGCAACTGGGATTCAATTCTAATTTAACCAATATATTTTAAGGGTAAGTGAACATAAGCCCTGCATTATATTTCCATGTTATGTTTGTATTTTGAACTTTATAAAAGTGTGCTAAAAATTTTTAAGCAATGGTTATAGTAATTTAGTAATTCCTTTACAGATACTTAATGAATACTGAATATAAATGAAAGATTTTTTTGTTACAAGTTACAACTAGTTTTTCAAAATCTTTTTCTTCATTAAATTAAACACCATTCCATACCTAAAGCTTTAATTTTTGCCTAATCCCTTTTCCCAGATTGCTAAGTAAGGAGTATTAAAGCACTAGAAAATTATGAAGTATATGAGCTATCTTTGCCTCTGAATCACTACTGAATTTATCCTATCATCCCCGTGTTTTCCTGCTACAGGCAAATATGATCATGCTTGATTGTGAGTATTAAGATAGGGGAGGAATAAGTAATGAAATGAAAACATACAACAATATTTCCAAAATAACACAAGGTGCAGTGATAACATATCTGAGGTGTGAACCTAGTCCCCTACATCATACACAGTGTTGTAAACCAATGTTACTTCAATTTAAGAAAGGGGAAAATATATATTAATGCTAAATAAGATAATATTTAAGCTAAAATTATAAAAACAGGGTAAAAATATATTTAATGAAAAAAACATAAATTCACTTAAAGACATCAATAAAACAAGATGCTAAAACAAGACTCTGATCCTAAAATACGCTGACATTCCAAGAGTGTTGTGGGCTATTTTCCTAAGTAAACTAAGCAAACCTATTTCCAAAAAAAAGAGTTTGAGATGACTGTATTATCTTACTAATATTTTTTCCAAGACCTGGTTCATATTGGAAGGGACTTTGCCCCTCGAGGGTCTAGAATGGATGGAATCGTAGCCAGTTTGACATATGAAACTTTCTTACATCTAGAGTTTAAAGACTAAAGTCTTAAGTAACTAGTAGATAGGTATTTTCTGCAAAATAGGAAGCATAGTTGGAAGGTACCAGTGGGCTATCTCATCAAGTTCTACAAAGTACTCCACAAGAAAAATATGCCAAACTTGGGCATCACCAATGGCAAAACATAAGTCAAGTAAGACTATTCTTCTTAAAAATGTGAGAAATTAATTTAAATTTTTTTGAGACTAGGTCTCGCTATTTTTGCCCGTGGAACCACAGGCTCTCATTGCCCGGCGTACCACAGACTCAAGCAATCCCCAGCCTCAGCTTCCCAGGTAGCTGGGATTATAGGTGCGCGCCACCATGCCCAGCTATTTTTTTGGAACTAGGTCTCGCTAAGGGCACCAGGCGGGATTCGAACCACGATCCCTAGCCCCGGCCGCTTCATAGGCTGAGGCTTACAGGCACAAGCCACCGTGCCTGGCTAATTTAATTTTTTAATTAAAAATTAATATTTTTAAGGGGAGCATAGCGGTCAACCACAGAGAACTATTTGTGAGGGAGATATTTGTCAATATCCAACACTTAACCAGCTAAGCAGCCTTTGTTTTTATTAGTTTTCATCTATTTCGTACTAAAAAAGAAAACCTAGAAGAACAGAATTAGGAAAATACACCTTATTTAACAACGATCAGGATCTGAAAGTACTCTTAAAAATCCAATATAATAAAAACTCTATTTAATGGAATGATGTCAAACTTCCAGGTATTTTTACCAGGATAACAAAAGTCAAGTTCATAAAGAAAACAGGAAAATTTAAATGCCTAAAATTAATAATAATTGCATTTCATAAAATTAAGAACTCTGAAGAAATTTAAGCTCTGTGCTTGCTTAAAGGCATTCTTGAGCTGCCCTCAGAGGGCAAACAGCTATCACAAAGGTTGGTTGATATGAGCATCCACAGGTATCCTGAAGCAATAACTTACTCTACTGCTGTTAGTTGGCCGGAATTCCCCTAATGCTGAACACGGTTGCTCTTGACAGGTGGTAATTTTAACAAACCCCTTTCATTCTAATTGTCTAAAAAAAATTATAGAATGAAGTTCAGATTCCTTTGTACTACACACTAGGCCTTATTGACATCTAAATACTTTCATTTTCCAATAAGTCACCATATGCATTCCTTCTACTTATGCGCAGTTCTTCAAAATTTGTTGCTCTACCATAGGGCATATCTTTTTTTTTTTTTCAGCCTAAAATGCCTTCCCCTCTTTCCTATACCAGAGTAACTTTAACTCATCTTCAAAACAGCATATACAGATGTCTCCATTCCCTCTACCCTGCTGAATTACCCCTTTTTATACTCCCTTGTAATTGTATAAGTCTCTGTTATGGTCCTTACCTTTCTGTTCCAATTAGTTATTTACCGTCTTCCCCATTAGATGGTAATTTCTGAGGGGTGGGGAGACAATGACCATATGTCTAGTCTGCCACAATAACTACTGACCATGGGACTTACACAAAAGGTACAAGTATACATGGTCTGTCAGTCTCTCATTCATATTTTCATATTTACAAACAAAAAATATTGAGGGTTATTATTTTTGGGCAAATCTCTGATGGTTTGGCATGGGGAGAAAGTTACTTTTTCCCAAATGATTTCTTCACTGTTTGACAAATTCATGATTTGAAGGCTTGGAAATTTTCTCCTATATTTGTCATTATTTAAGAAGTATTTCAAATGCAACCATAACTAAATATATGTGGATGGGAACTCTTGATTAAAGCAAGGTATGTATAAGTCGGGAAGCCTATTAATAAATATGAAAATCACCACCTGCTTGACTCATGGAAGCAACACAAACGGTGAGGATGGAAGGATCGCAATTTGGGAAAACAGTGTTCAATGTGGCAAACCACTAATCAGTAAAACTATTAAATGAGATCAGACTAGAGGTGATTGTTATCTACTTAAGCCTTCTCAATAACTTTCAAAACCAAATGGTTTGTTTAAATTTCTCATTAATAGCCGGGCACGGTGGCTCGTGCCTGTAAACTTCAGCCTATCAAGCGGCCGGGACTAGGGATCGCGGTTTGAGTCCCGCCTGGGGCCCTTAGCGAGACCTAGTTCCAAAAAAATAGTTGGGCATGGTGGTGTGCACCTGTAATCCCAGCTACCTGGGAAGCTGAGGCTAGGGATTGCTTGAGTCTGTGGTACCCCGGATAATGAGAGTCTGCGGTTTCATCGGAAAAATAGCGAGATCTAGTCTAAAAAAAATAAAATTTTTTTTCATTAATAAATGCCATAAAGCAAATATCCCTTGGATTATTGGGTACTAAGTTTCCAAACTATTTTCAAGATGCTACAATCTGAACACTTTTTCATCATAGAGTTATACAAAGACTCGTCCACAATACCTTACATTGATTTCTTTCTAAGAAAGCGCGTGAGATATATATATATATAGATATATATATATATCTATATATATATTCAAAAGCCTTTACAAATTTCATTAACCTTAGGAAAATCATGGCTTGAGTACTTACTTTGGCAGCACATATACTAAAATTGGAATGATACAGAGATTAGTATGGAAAGGATGGCATGCAAATTCATGAAGTATTCCAAATCGTTCCCAACTAAATGGGAGAAAATTTTTGCCCTCCACAAAAATGAGAAGGGTTTGATAACAAAGATCCATAAGGAACTCACACAACTTAACAAAAGCAAACCAAGAAGCCCAATCAACAAAATGGGGAGAAGAACTAAAAAGACACTTCTCCAAAGAGGAAATACAAATGGCCAACAGGCACATGAACAAATGTTCAATGTCACTTGCAATCAGGGAAATGCAAATCAAAACCACAATGATATACCACCTTACACCAGTAAGAATGACCCACATCAAAAAAAAACAGGCAACAAGTGCTGGTAAGAATGTGGGAAGAAAGGACCACTCTGACACTGTTGGTGGGAATGTAAACTGGCCAGCCACTATGGAAAGCAGTATGGAGAACCCTCAAACTAATGGAATGCAACTACCGTTTGACCGAGCAATCACTTTTCTATGACTACCCAAAGCAGATCTCGATACTTATACAATGGGACTCCTGTACCTGAATATTTATTGCAGCACTACTTATAACTGCAAGGACATGGAAATAACCCAAATGTCCCAAAATGGGTGAATGGATGAAAAAGATGTGGTGTACATATACACAATGGAATATTACTCATCAATTAAAAATGACAAATTTGTTGAATTTGAAATAACATGGATGGACCTAGAAGAAATCATATTAGCAGAAACAAGTCAGAAGGAAAAAGACAAAACCCAAATGGTTTCACTGATATATGGGATATAGGAAAAACAAACAAAATGCGAGGAGGAAAAGTTCAAGCAAGTTAACCAAACTAAAGAACACAACTTGGGGGTGGTGGTGGGGAGATTGGAGGGAGTGGTCAGGGAGGGAAGGTGGTAGGTGATTCCCAGGAAAAACAAAGATGTGAAACATATATATAAATTTTTTAAAAAGAAAGAATAAAACAATTGTCAGGAGGAAAAGTCAAAACAATTAACAATGAAACTAAAGTACACAACTTGGGCAGGGGGTTGGGGGAATGAGTGAGAGCAGTCAGGGAGGAGAGGTGGTAGGTGAACCCCAGGAAATACAAAGATGTGCAATATATATAAATATTTAAAATTTTTAAAATCATGGTTAGAAATGGATACAATGTGATATAATAGACAGTTCTTAGATTATATAGGGTTGTTGATAAGAAAAACAAGAATAAGTAGACTAGAGGACAGAGAACTTGATTGCTATACTTGCATCTAACCATGACAAGACATTTCATAATGCATACATGAGAATGTGGATGAATCAGAACAAAACAAAGAAAAAAATCCCATAAAGTCCAATATTTTTTTTACAGTTCAAAATATATAGTGTTTTGTTTCTCTGATAATATACCAAGTCAGTGTACAAAAAGAAACTTAGGTTAAATGCTAAGAAATGTCCAACTCAAAGGACAGAGTAAACTAAAATATTCAACAAATAACCTGTATATTTATGTAAGTAGTATTTGATAGTGTTACTTGGATACAACTGGAAATTTAGAATAGATTAAAACATTTGGTTAATGCCTGCTTAGAGGACTTATTTTCCAATTCATTCACCAAACTATTGCTAAAATAACTTCAAAGTACAAACTAAATATGTTACTTCTCTCCTTAAAAACTTTTAATGATTCCCTATTACATATATGATAAAATTCAAATTATGCATCACAACGTTAAAGATTCTTCATTATCTGATACCAGTTAAATTTTCTCTACTCTTATCAGCTGTTTTTCATATTCTTCATTCTATAACATTAGTCTATAAACATCTTGTTTCTCTTCTTCTTTCTCTATAAAGTCTTCTAAGATTCTACGAGGCACAGAATTTTATTCCACTTACACATCTGCACAGAATTTTATACATGCTGTAATTATAGGACTAGGTGTTTACATGATTCTTTGCTAAAATACTAGGAGGTAAAGGATAAATTATTCTTAGTTCAGAGTACAAAATCTGGCCATAATAGTAATTTATTTAATAATTATTTGTTTCTGGATGGACTTAGAAGGAATCATGCCAGCAGAAATAAGCCAGAAATACAGGATGATTTCACCTATAAATGGGATATAGGGAAAACAAACAAACAAGTAAAATTTAAAACTGTCAACAGAACTGAAGCAAAAAGCAAGAGAGGGGGAGAGGGTAATACTGGGGGAGGAAGGTGCACAAGAAATTAAGCTGATGGTTCACCAGGGACAAGGTGGTAGGGAAACCCTGGGAAATATAATGATGTAATACATATATATGCAATCAAATAAAAGATAATTATTTGTTTAGTACTCCATTCGTTCCAAATTATTTGAAATGAGATTTTTTGAAACTTATAAAATAAAGTACAAAAAGATCATATTACCTAAAATAGTTTAAGATAAGGCTTTTTACCTTGTTTTATTAATTTATTCTTACTACAAAAAAAGTAGTACAATTATTTTCACTGAAATTTATGGGGAAACCTGCAAGAAGATGTTTTTAGCCTAAAGATATAGAAATACTCACTTCAATATTTGGCAGAGTTATTGTCACCTGTTCACCTTTACCAACCTCAAGATCTCCTTCACAAGAAGTGTCAATAGATGCAGGTTTGAAGTCATCTAAATAAAGATGCAGACATAGATTTTTTTTTAATAAGATGGAACAATGCTTTAATACCTAGATATAAAAAATATGAACATACTTCAGTTTAATAAATTATTTTTAAACAGTCAGTATTGAAAATGGTTTAGACAAAATCTCATTTTACAACTGAAAAAATATAATCCAGTTTATTTCTACACATGTAGTTTGGGGGGGGGGGCGCGAAGAAATAGCTATACTCAAAAACAGTAATCCTCAAACATGCCATGTAAAGGAAATTGAAATTCCTTGTCTATGATCATGCAATTAACATTTGCCAAAGTAGCAATAAGGAACCACAAAATTCAGCTAGAATAAAAAGATAAGGTGGTCCTGGGCCGGGCACAGTGGCTCATGCCTGTTAGCTTAAGCCTATGAAGTGGCTAGGGATTGTGGTTCGAGTCCCTCCTGGGGCCCGTAACAAGACCTAATTCCAAAAAAATAGCTGGGCGTGGTGGCACGTACTTGTAATCCCAGCTACCTGGGAAGCTGAGGTTGGGGATTGCTTGAGTCTGGGCAACATGAGCCTGAGGTTCCACAGGCAAAACTAGTGAGACCTAGTCTCAAAAAAAAATAAGAGGAAGGTTCATAGCACTACAGGCACATTACAAAAATCAAGAAACTAACAAAAAAAACAACCTAATCTCCCAACTCGAAAAATTAGAAAAGGAGCAAACGACAACAACAACAAAATCTAAAACCCAGCAGAAGACAAGAAATAACAAAAGTAAAAGCAGAAATAAATAATCTGCCATGGATGGTGGCGCATGCCTGTTGTCCAAGCACTGGAAGACAAGATGCTTGGGATCACTTGAGTTTATGGGTTTGAGTTTATGGGTTTGTGTTTACCCTGGGCAACATAGCAAGACCTCGTCTTGAAAAAGTAGCTGAGTGCCGTGGATAGAGCCTATAATCCTAGCTACCTGGGAGGCTGCGACTGGGGATCACTTGAGTGCTCAGTACCGTAGGCAACATAGCGAGACTTAGTCTCAAAAAAAGAAAGAAAGAATCTAGAAATCAAAAAGACTATGCAGAATAGCAACAAAACCAAAAGCTGGTTCTTTGAAAAAATAAATAAAATTATAAACCCCTTGCAACCCTCACAAAGAAGAGAGAGCACTCAAATAAGCAGGATCACAAATTAAAGAGGTGAGATTACAATGTACACAGTAAAATCCAAAGAATAATCAGAGATTACTATGAACATCTATATGCAAACAATACAGCAACCTGAATGAGATGGACTGATTCTTAGAAAGATACAACTATCCAAAATTTAACAAAGAAGAAATAGAGAATTTAAACTAATCATAAGAGGTGAAATTGAAGCAGTCATGAAAACTCTCCCTAAGAACAAGAACCCAGGACCAGACTGCTTCACAAATAAATTTTACCAGACATTCAAAGATGAAACAATGCCTGCACTACTAAAACTTTTCCAAAAAATTGAGAAAGAAGGAAACACTGCCAAACACATTCTATGAAGCAAACATTACACTCATACCAAAACCAAATAAAGACAGTAAAAAGAAACTATAGACCAGTTTCGCTAATAAATATGGACACAAAAATTTTAAACAAAATCCTGGCAAATCGAATCCAATGATGCATAAAAAACATTATTCACCATGACCAAGTGGGATTTATGCCAGGGGCACATGGATGGCTCAATATCTGGAAATCAAATAACATAATGCACAACATCAACAAGGAGAAAACCAAAAGTCATATGATCCTATCAACAGATGCAGAGAAAGCATTTGATAAAATCCAACACTCATTCATGATAAAAGCTCTTGAAAAATTGGGGATAAAAGGAACATAGCCAAACATGATAAAAGCCATCTATGACAAACCTACAGCAACATCATCCTAAATGGGGAAAAACTAAAATCATTTCAATTAAGTTCTGGAACCAGGCAAGGATGTCCACTCTTCCCACTGCTTTTTAACATTGTACTGGAAGTTCTAGCTAGGGCAATACGGCAAGAGAAAGATAAAAGGGATACAAATAAGGAAAAAAGAATTGAAGCTATCATTATTTGCAGATGATATGATTCTCTATGTAGAGAACCCCAAAAAAAATCCACAGAAAAACTATTTGAAACAACAAACCAGTTCAGTAAGGTAGTGGTTACAAAATCAACACACAGAGATCAGTTGCTTTCCTATATACAAAAAGTGAAGCAGAAGAGAAGAAATTTTTAAAAACCATCCCATTTACCATTGCACCAAAAAAAAAAAATTAAATACCTGGGAATAAACCTAACAGAACATGTGAAAGATCTATACAAAGAAAATTTTAAATCACTGCTAAAAGAGATAGAAGACATAAGGAAATGGAAAGACATTCCCTGCTTATAGACTGGAAGAATTAATATCATCAAAATGGCCATCTTACCAAAAGCAATCTACAGAATCAATGTAAATGCTATAAAAAGTTCAAAGACATTCTTCAAAGAGATAGAACAAAAATTACTGAAATTCATATGGAATAACAAAAGACCATGAATATCAAAAGCCTCCTAACCAAAAATAGAGGGAACAGAGGTATTAGTATTCCAGATTTCAAATTATACTACAAAGCCATAGTAATTAAAACAACATGGTACTGACACAAAAACAATCAGACTAATGGAACAGAACTGAGTGCTTTGAAATAAAAGCGCACATATATAGTCAACTAATCTTTGACAAAGGAGTGAAAACTTACATTGGAACAAGGACAGCCTTTCAATAAATGGTGCTGGGCCACTGGGCTCTCAGGATTTCAGAGTCTAGGGACCTTGGGGTTGGAGACCCTGGCCTCCACCCTTTCAGGGTCCAGGGGTGAGGGCGGGGCATACAAGGGAGCTGGGAGAGGGGATTAGTAGACCCTGCCTTCTGGACCCAGCCCATTGAGCCTTGTCAGGCTGAAGGCAGGAGCTGAGGTTCTTTTGAACCAGACAGGTACTTGGAGAAAAGCTCTAGCTCACCCCCCCACTATGGCCTAGGCTGCTGGTGGGGTTGGGGGGCAAGGGTGAGTCCTATACCACCAGGACCTCAGGGTCTCGGGGAATCTGGGTTCAGGGATCTCAGGCTGGGGAAGCCAGCCTCTGCCTCCATGTGGGCAGGGAGTGGGGGCTGAGCACCTCTGCTAGGGTGTGGGCCAGGGGGTGTCCCCCTCCAATTTACTCCAACCTCAATAGACCTAGGAAGGAATTGCTAGGAAGGAACAATCCAGTCACTCCAGCTGCAGATATAATGCAGAGGAAAGGAAGTAATAATGCCCTGGATACACTCAGCATGTGGGTGGTACAAGCCCTGTTTTGGGAGCCACTGAGATAGGAAGGTAAAACGAGCAACCGAGGTGAGCTGTCACAGATTCCTGCCTCCATCATCTCTGGCATTGGGAAGTCAAACCCCGAGCCCACAGCAACATGAAGAATTTAAGAGGCTCCCTCCTACACCAACTGATGGGGGAAGAAAGCCACCATGAGTGGCTATGACCCTATGGCAGAACTGCTATCAATAGAGAGGAGAGGAACTTGACCAACCATCTGGGGAAGTCTGCCCCAGCAACAAACACTTTACCTTTATCCGCTGGGAGTTGCATTCCCAAACTCAAAAGGCACAGAACCAGCAACATGTGACAGACACCAGAAACAAGCCTGGAGAAGTGCACCACATCTGCCCTACAAGTTCCCGATATGCTTGACCTGACTATCTGCCACAGCTACTCCTGGAGATCTGAGCAGCCTCATCTGTTGCTGTGCAGGAGTGTAAGTCCACACCCGGGGGGGGGGGGGGGAGGACATAGTTTGAAAAGAAAAATCCCGTGGTCCAAACAGAGACCAACAGTATGCAGTGAAGGAGTTGGAGTGACCAGAGGGAGGAAGGGGGAAAGGGGGATATGGTGGGGAATAATGGGTACAATACAACCATGTAAACATGAACAATATTCTGCAATAATTACAAAATAA
The DNA here is from genome assembly GCA_004024945.1 of Uropsilus gracilis. Taxonomy (NCBI): domain Eukaryota; kingdom Metazoa; phylum Chordata; class Mammalia; order Eulipotyphla; family Talpidae; genus Uropsilus; species Uropsilus gracilis. The sequence goes on along the minus strand of PVHY01024943.1, from coordinate 297 downwards.
AGGATGAAAATAAATAAGTAAATGGTGCTGGGAAAACTGGACCAAGACATGCAAAAAAATGAACCAAGACAACGCCCTCACACCATGTAAAAAACCAACTCAAAATGGATAAAAGACTTGGATGTAAGACCTGAAACCATAAAATGCATACAGTAAAACTTGGGCAAAACCCTCCATGAATTACACTTCAGAAATACATTTCTGGACACATCTACAGATGGAAAAAAATGAAGGAAAACATAAACAGCTGGGACTACATCAAACTTAAAAGTTTCTGTACAGAAAAAAAAAAAAAAA
>PVHY01024942.1:0-19009 GCA_004024945.1 Uropsilus gracilis | reverse complement strand
TGAAGGCTGCTCAGTCAGTTGGCCTGCAGAGCACAGAGAGCCTTTCTCTGGCTGGAGATGTCTGTCCTGTTAGCCGCAGGTGGTGGGAGGGGCCTGCAAGTGTCCATATGACAAAGGGCTATGAAAGCTGCAGGCAGAATTAAAGCGGGTGATCCAGTGGCCTTAAAGGACGGGGTTGTGCCGATGGTGGACCCACCGCGATCCCCAGTGTCACAGAGCCAGTCCCTGCCGCCAACTGCAGTGGCAGCAGCAAATGTCAGGCTCTCCAATCTGCCTCGGGTCTTCATGGGTTTTAGCAGTTACACAGACATATCGGGCAGGGCAGGGCCAGGGTTGGGGGACCAAAAGGCTGGCAAGGCCCCCAAGAATCTTTACTCTTTCTCTGGACTGGCTCTTTGTCTCTATCTCTTTCTCTCTGTCTCTGTCTCTCTGTCTCTCTGTCTCTGTCTCTGTCTCTCTTGCTCTGTCTGCCTCTGTCTCTGTCTCTCTGTCTCTCTCTTTGTCTCTCTTGCTCTCAGTCTGCCTCTGTCTCTCTGCCTCTCTGTCTCTCTCTGTCTCTGACTCTGCTCTCTCTGTCTGCCTGTCTATGGCTGTCTCTCTGTCTCTCTGTCTCTGTCTCTCTTGCTCTGTCTACCTCTGTCTCTGTCTCTCTGTCTCTCTCTGTCTCTGTCTCCCTTGCTCGCAGTCTGCCTCTGTCTCTCTGCCTCTCTGTCTCTCTCTGACTCTGCTCTCTCTGTCTGCCTGTCTATGTCTGTCTCTCTGTCTCTCTGTCTCTGTCTCTTGCTCTGTCTGCCTCTGTCTCTGTCTCTCTGTCTCTCTGTCTCTGTCTCTTGCTCTGTCTGCCTCTGTCTCTGTCTCTCGCTGTCTCTGTCTCTCTTGCTCGCAGTCTGCCTCTGTCTCTCTCGCTGCCTCTCTGTCTCTCTGTGTCTCTGACTCTGCTCTATCTGCCTCTGTCTCTGTCTCTCTCTGTCACACTTGTGCACACTCTTGGTGCCCCTTCATCCCCTCTCTCCTAGGCCCAGGTATGCACACTTACACACACACATCCCCACTGGGCCCTATAATCCTGAGAACAACACAACACCCCAGGTAAAGGGAAAAGCCCGACTAACTCACCCCATACCAAGGTTTCTTGGAAGTAGAAGAACCTCATGCCCCTGGCTTCTTTTTTTGGTCCCTCTTCTACTTTCAAGAAGCCTTGGTGTTGGCTAGACATGAGGTGGGGTGCGGAACAAAGGGGGAAGGGGTCCCAAGGAACTGAGGGGGTGGTGGGGTGGCGTGGGGGTGATACAGAGTAGTTATGCAATTGAAAACTGTATTGGCACCAAAATACCCTGGTGGGTGGAGTCGGAAAAAAACGCTAAAGAAAAGGGGCAGGGAGAAGAGAGGGCTTATAAAAAGGGAGGAGCAAGGAAAGAGAGAAAAAAGAAAAGGAGGAGAAGAGAATGGCGGACTGAGAGAACAGGCCCATGTAGCCTAGCCAGAGGAAGCCCCCTGGAAGAGTGAGCTGGAGGTGGCAAGGAGCCATGGTGACTGGCAGAAGAGTGGCTGGTGTGGACAGTGTGGCATCGCAGCAAGGTGGCATAGTGAGCTGGTTCCTGGAGATGGCCAGGGATTTGGAAAGCTGATTTGTGCATCAGCAATTGTGGAAGAAGTGTGAAGAGCTTTGGAGAAGCAGAGCAGCACGGAACACTGGAGAGAGAAGAAGTGAAGAGAAGATGCTGGATAAAGACTGGATTTTGCAGAGTGCAGGTCTGAAGGGGCAAAGGACACCATCTTGGACATGTGTCCTTTGCGACAGAGAATAGTGACTGGGGTCAGATAACTGTCCACTTGTGGCTTTGAGGACTTTTCGTTTACCCTGTTGAATTCCCTTGTTAATAAAACCTGTTGTTAAATTGCATTTGTCTGGCAACTGCTCCGTGCAGGTGACATGGATCTGGTAAGAAAGCTGGGCAGCAGAAGCCACATTTTAAAATGCTACTTTTCTCCTATGGCTTTCTGGTTGGCGACTTCTGCTCCCTTTGCACCTGATTTCAGGGGGAGAATGGTGGGTACTTGTTGGTAGATGTGAGATGATAACATGCATCTGAAGAGTTGTGACTCTGCCTCAAGACATCTACAACCAACGTAAACCAATGTCCCTGTAATAAAATAATTTTTTAAAAAGAAGAAAGTTTATTTCAGATCTTGCTGGTTTTTCTCTGCTTGGCTCATTTGTTGAAGTCCCACGAAATCATTGTCATTTGTGTCACCCCAAGACCTCCCTGACTGATGTTAGCAAGAGTGATGCTGCATGCTTTTCGTTTTATTTAAAAAGATCTAGAGTCTGTTCCTAGTTTGGGATTTGGGGGGATTCCTGGGCTTTTGACTTGCTGTACTTACTACTCAAGAGCATTACCCTCTGGGGCCCGAGCTGGAGTTTACCTTTGCCCTGGCTAGGAAAAAAGATTTAGCTAAGCAAACGCACTGTGTAAACAGCATCACAAGGAACATGTTTAACCTGCTTAAGAGAACAAACTGGCTTCAAGTCATTGAGCAGCACTGACTCGCATCCCCTCAGTTGACAACTGGACTTACTCATAATACACTTAAGGAAACGCACCAAAAACTCTGCATAAATTACTTTAAATTTTTCTGGTTTAACAGTATGCCTGCTGGAGCTCCAGTGATGCAATCAGTATGCGGTACTTATACAACTGTGTCTGCTGGTGGAAAACAGACAATGGCAATGTACAAAAACAACTGGAAATCATCCATCATGCCTCTACCTGGGAATAGCTATCTTTAGATGTTCTCCCCCTCCCCACTCCAGTCGCTATGCTCCTCTCCTTCCTTACCAGCCTTCAATAGACTTTGGAGTCAGATAAACATGGATTCAACCCAATGAATTCACTCTTAAGAATCTATCGAAATGACACAAAAACTCTAATCCGAAAGGAAACCTCACATACACATTTGCTGCAGTGCTACTGACAAAAGCTAAGATGTGGAAGCAAGCCAAATGCCCCCAAACAGATGAGCGGATCACGAAGATGTTGGCTGTTGATGTGGTGGAATATTACTTAGCCATCAAAAAGATAAGCACATGCCATTGAGGCAAGATGACTGGCGCTGGAAGGGAATTATGCTAAGGGAAATAAGGCAGGAGGTAAAAGATACATATTGGATGACTTTGCTAACATGTCCAATCTAGAGACACTAAACAAAGCATCGGGAAAAAGAGCAATTTTGCAAACAAACCATAGGTCTGAGACATATAACAGAGGAGGGGGAGGGAGAGGGGTCAAAACACTGAAGGTAAAGCACAAGGGACTTTGGTGATGAGTCATGAGTACCATGGTGGTGGGAGAACTATGAGGACCACATCTGGGGGGGGGGGAGCAGTCAAATAATATCCAAAAATGATTCCAAAGTAATCCCAATAAGTAATAATGAGGTAAGAAAATGAGATTTTTTTTCGAAAGTCCTGTCTTTATCACATACTTGCTGCCCCACCTCGAGCAGGGTATTCTATCAAATCTTTCACCTGCAGAAGGAGATGGAAACGGCATTTACTTTAAGATCCATTCGTCAAAGCGATGGCTGATGCTATTTTCCTAACTCAGCACCTCACAGATAACAAACATTTAAGCAGCGGTGGTGCAGTGTCACGGGCAGTGGAGAGAAGGATGAACTGGGAAGGGGCGTGGCTGCAATTCCTTGCAGGCCTGCTTGCAAAGCTGGCCCTTGGCTGTCATGTAGGGTTTTGATTTAGGGAGAGTTGGGGAGAGTTCCAACCTTTCCTGTATGCTAAGAGTGATGCGCTGGGCTTAAGCTGTTCATGCAAACAGTGTGGTTTAGGCTGAATCCATGCCAGGTCGGGGTGGGGACCTCCGTGAAGAGTCTCCATAATACACCAGCCCTAGGATGCTAATGAGGCTCCCTCCCTGCCCCCCACATTAGCAGCATTCCACAGGTGTCAGAGGATCTGAGCATGGGCATGCATGAGGGACACCACCGCCGGGGCTCTTGGGAGCTTTGCCCCATTTCCTGCAGACTCACCCATTTCCCATGGGCTGATGGTACTTTATAGCCTTTCCCTGGAAGGAATCCCGACCATGAGTTACAATGACAAGCTGAATCCCAGTATCTTCCTGATGAAGCAGCACATAGGGGGTACGGGGGGTACCCCTCGAGCAACACTGGAGTTGGATTTCAGGGTTCCAATCAGGCACCAGCTGTGTCCACGTGTCATCGGGGTCCTAGCTGGACGCAGAAGGCCACCTCGAGTGAGGGCTTCAGGAACCATGAATGAAGAGCTGTTTCCCCAAGGGCCGGGTAGGAAGAGCTGCTAGGGAACCATGCGGTATCCTAGGGCTGATAAGGTCAGTGGTTAGCCACTGATGTCACCTAGTGGGGCAGCAACTGTGGTGTGATCGCTGCTGTTCCTACACTGGTCACGGAGGTGGACTTTGTGGCTCCTTTCCCATTACTCTACAACCTCCCCACAACGGTAGCCTCTCTGGACAGAGAGAGGAAGGAGGAAGAGGAGGAGGGAGGAATGAGGGATAGAAGGAAGGGAAGAAGAAAGGAAGACTGGTTTTGATGATTGGCTTTCCAAAGTTTGATTAGTCTCTTCCACTGTTCTTACACAGATGGTTCTAGAACCTAACACATAAAGACCACCCTGAACGAGAGCCCGAGTGGGTCACAAAGGGTCCCACCACACCTCATGCAGGGCCATTTTGTGCTCACTCACCGGCATGAGGAATTGAATCCCAATAGGCTTGAGGTCTCCTCCCTGAGCTGGAGTCAGAACCCAACCCTAAACCTCAGTGGAAGAAAAGCTGGTAAACACCCCTCTCGGCAAGGTTCATGCAGAGGTGAATGTCTACCCACACCTCCTCTCACCCCACCCACTACCACCACCCTCAGAATTCCATGTGCATGGCATATCTACCCAGCCTGCAACATTCTAAACCCTGTCCCTGCAGCCCCCACCTGCTACCCCTGCACCCCCGCCTGCCACCCCTGCACCCCTATGCACTGTCCAGAGAGGGCGGAAGAAGGTCTAAATGAAAGTAAATCAAAACCAGGCCCTGGGGCCTGAGGCAGCTGGGCAGCCCCAGGGAAGCATGGCTCTTTGCGGGCAGAAAGACAACTGAGTGGAAGAACTTACATTTTATACAACTTTCTACCGCCTGGAATGTGAGCGTGATGGTTGGAGTTCCAGCAGCCATTCTGCACGATAGAGTGACATAAAGGTAGAAATTGCATAAGATGGTGAAGGTGTGAGACAGAAGGGAATCTTGGTTTCTCAGGTTCATGATATCTCTACCTGAAAGACATGGCTCTTGTACAGACAGTGATGGAATAAGCAACAGCTGCAGTGACAGAATAATCTGGAATTGTGTGTATGTGTGTGTGTGTGTGTGTATTCCCCAGTTCCCCAGGGAAGTGAGGTAGTGAGGTGTTTGCAGGAACTTAGAGGCACAGTCCCAAACAGGGCTTCAAAAGCAAAAGTCAACCGGTCCCAACCCTCAAGCAACAACCAAGGACTAAATCGGGTAAAGGGAAGATGTAGGGGGACATCTCTGGGCAGGCAATGCTGGAGGGCATTCTGAAGCAAAGTCAGAGGCAGACACATTCCAGAGTCAATTCCTCAAACTCCCTGGTTGCCCGCAGCAACCTTTCCTTGCAATCATTTACATAATGAAGCAATTGTCACTGCTGTTGGCCTTCTAGTGCAAAGGGAGACCAAGCTCAAAGGAACACACTCTCACTGGATAGGTTAATTTAGCCCTCATTAACCAAAATAAAACCCATATAATCACCTACTAAACTTGAACATGGAGTCAAAAGCCCTGTTTTGTTCGGAAGGAGATTTCAATGGGCAGATGCCTTCCCAGGAGCCACACCCCTCACTCTCCCTGTGACAGTCTGTGTCCTGCTGATGCTGGGAGTAGGTAAAGAGATGACAGAAAGAGAGGCTGTCACATGTGAGGTTAGAGCCTGACAGTGAGATGGGGCATGAGCACCAACTCTCTTCTGCATGGTTGCCCTGGAGCAACATAGCACCTTGAAGCCTCCATTTCCCCACCTGCAAAATGGCAGGAATGAAAGACCTAACTTAGGAGACTGGTCAAGACGAGAGCGTACACATAAAGCTCCCCAAGTGGGAGGGCACACTCATAGCCATTAGTGACCTTGATTGTTACTACTGCTGTCCTGTTTGTCATACCGGTCCCCTAAGGACAGCAGCACACTTGTGTCCACAAGGAGTCAGCTCCTGACTCATCTGAGGAACTGACTGAACTGATGGCTGAATCTACTCATGGCTTCATAGAGCTGAACTGAACTTCTCTGAATATGAACACAAACGGCCGACCAAAAGAAACAGATGCGAGGGCCAGCTTGAGCTAAAGGACTGGATTTGGGGTGGGGGAGGCCTTCATGCCCCAGGTTCCATTTTCACTGTAAAGAATAAGCCAAATCGTCACTGAAGTTCACACACACACACACACACACACGTGTACATGACTCCACATTGTTCTGTCATTGCAGCTGTTGCTTATTCCATCACTGTCTGAGCAATTTCTTTCAGGAGAGATACTATGAACCCGAGAAATCAAATTTCCCTTCTGTCTCACACCTTCACCATCTTATTATACAACTTCCATCGTTATGTCCCTCTGTGGCCCAACATGGCTGCTGGAACTCGAGCCATCACGCTCACATTCCAGGTAGTAGAAAGTTGTATAGAATGTAAGTTCTTCTACTCAGTTGTCTTTCTGCCTGGTAACCACATGCTCTAGGCCAGAGGGGCAAGAGGAAAGTGTTTCTTCTCACCTCAGTACAGCCTCAAACACCAAAGGTAGATTCCCTATGCTGTCCTTCTCCAATGTGTCCTCTGTAGGGTTCACTGTAGGTTCAGTCAACCCACTCTCCTTCTGCCCCCTCAGGAAGTCGCTTATCCTACTATTGGTCAGGTTCTCACTATTCTCTACAATACAGTTCTGCATTAGTGTATGTGTGTGGGGGGGGTGGGGATGGTAAGACACAGATTCCTGCCTTGGACCATGGATTTTGAGTTCAGGAGCCAGGAATCAGTGTGTCTAAAATATCCAGGTACATTTCTAAGAAACACTCTCTGGGGGTGGCTGAGACCAACTTGGTCTTCATTACAAACACGGAGGCACCTGCTTCCATTTCAAAAGGTTTGCAGTTAACCTGGCTATTGACTCACATTTTGAACAAAACCCTGAGGCAGTGCTGATGCTGCCCGGGTTCTGAGAAGCCCAGTTCACACATTGCAGCTTAAATCCTACCACCTTGAAGCCTTTCCACTTTAAGTGGAACTCATGTCTTCGCTCCTCTATCCCCAGGGAAGTTCTGAGAAAGAACAAAGAACACAAACAGCACCTGCATGGAGGGAAGGTTTAGTGATGCCACGTCTGACCAGGGAGGTCTTGCCGCTGTCTCCAAGCAAGGTATGTATGGCATTTCTACCTGGTCATTGGTATAGCCCTTACCTCCCTCCAGGAGACACTCAAAAAGCATCACAGTAAGGAGATGGTGGTCTCTGATGTTTGCTTGTGGGTCCAGAATAAGGTTTATATTTATGCCACCAGGTGCAGGTCAGAGTTCCTTCCTTCTCTCGTATTCCACTTTTATGGGACTGCTATGATGAAGAGCCACCTTCATCTCTTTTAAAAGTCATGTAACACGTGGCTAAAATACCATTATCTAGAAATACATAAATTGAAATTTCTCCTAATGACTGCCTCCCCATCCCCTTACCAGAGAAAACCACTATTATCAATAGATCGAGTCATATGAAATCGCCAATGGTCTACTCTTCTTAGCCAACAAGAAAGTGGTCACATAGGTTCAGCCTGAAAGAGGGATGTGTATCCTTCCAGGACTTGCTCTTATGCACACAGCAGGGTTGGTCACTTTCAAACATGGGCAGTTAACACCTTAGTGCTCTGATACTCCTGCTGTCAGAGGTAGAGTCTAGGCTCTGGGTGGTTCTGCTATGGCAACTGCGTTTGCATAAGTGACACTATAGACATTTAAGGCGGCGAGTCCTCAGGGACCACAAGGCATCAGCCAAACTCTGAGCCTTGCCCAAAACCCCCATGCAAGAAGCCTGAGGCCGCCATGTTGTTAGGAACACCCAACCACATGAAGACAGAGGGGATCAGCATATGCTACCCAAAAATAAGTCACTCTGAAGACCATTGAGAAGCAAACAAAAATTATCTGTTTTTCCCTATTTGCATAAAAATGGGCTCAGTGTCTTCATGATCTGGGACAACTGGAGACTCTATTTGCCCAGAGAGGGCCAGGAGAGAAATATACATAATAAACCTTATGACTAGCCTTTGTCCTCCTTTAGTTTCCTCCAGAGAGTTGTCTTCCCAGACTTTGCACAGGTCTAAAAACCCTTTTCCTTCATCTTCCCTACACAAGTACTATAGATGTTAAGATGCTGTATAGATGTTAAGATCCTGAGTTCTAACAATGCCTTTCAGTTACTGATCACTGTTTCCCCAAAAAATATGCACATTGCATGTATTAATAAACTGCTTTTCTCTTATCTTCTGTCAGTTTAATTGCAGGGTCCACAGATACTGAACTGAGAGAGTAGAGAGGTTTTTTCCTCCCTGGCACAGTCCTGTGTACACACTCCGTATCAGCTCAACCTGACACAGCCTCCCAGTTACCGTCAAAGCCCTGGAACAAATATGTGAGTGAAGAAGCCTCCAGCTGGGTCCAGCCCCCAGCCTTCAAGCCCAGCTGGTCACTCAACTCTTCTGCCAGCAACCTCAGACATTATGGTATGGGGGCAAATCAGTGTGTTCTGCCTGCAACCTTGAACTACAGAATCCATGAACAAAAAAAAAAAAAAAAAAAAAAAAAAAAAAAAAAAAAAAAAAAAAAAAAAAAAAAAAAAAAAAAAAAACAGACTTTCTTCTGCCATCTTGTTTTAGGTGGCTTGTTAGAAGGAAATACATAAATAAGAATCACTGTAAATATTCGTCAATAGATGAACTAAATAAAGATGGTATTGTTATAAGATGTGAATGATCCATATGTAGATATGGCTATACAGCTACACCTCTCTCTAGATAGATGTCGAGGACTTTCGTCAGCTTTGTTCAGACCTATCAAGTTATCTCAACTAGGAGGGACCCTTCATTATACTTGATGAAATCAATGATCCAAGAAATACAAGTACAGATGCTGTGTGATCTTAGTTCTATGTGGGATCTGAAAACAAACAACAAAAAGAGATCAGACTGGTGGTTGCCAAGGGGACAGGAATGGGGAACTGGAAGAAGATGCTCAGTCATGACCTTCCAGTTACAAGGAAAATAAGGACCGGGAGTGAAAAATCACGAGTGGCAAGAGCCGCGAACACTTCTATACGGTCCAGAGGAAAAGTTGTTAAGACAGTCAAGCTAAGGTTCTCATCACAGGCAGAATTGTTTTTCTTTTCCGCTTTATTTTCTTCGTTTCTTGGCATGAGAAGATGGAGATTAGCTGAATCTCCTTTGGGGATCATTTCAGAATATGCAGATGTCAGGAGTCATAAGTCATTTGACAATATATGTAAATGAAGCCGTCCTGTTGTATGCCTGGAACTCATACAGGAATAGATGTCCATTATCTTTCAAAAAACAGATCATTGAGAGAGTAGTACCCTTGAGCATGCAGCTTATGGGAAGTCAACATACAGGCTTGGAAAGAAGTGGTAAAAAGAAGTCTTAGATAAATGGAGCAGGCAGGTCCCTTCCGTGGTCACTGCCTTCAGGAAGCAAGTGCCTGGCCAGGAGAGAGGATGAGAAGCCGATGCAGAGCCATCCAGTGATCTCAGCCAGGGGTCATGCTGCCCCCTAGAGGCCATTAAGAGAATTAAGAAGACTATCACTGCGATGAAGGGGTTGAGGAAGGATGGCCATGGAGAGGGTAGATGCCCACCGTGAACCATCCTGTTCTAAATACTTAGATGTTGGGAAATGGGGGTCTCAGCTTGGAGGGCCTTCACGCTACTAGCATCTGAGCGTGTTTCTTTTTCCTTGAACTGTGTGTGCCCTAGAGGCAAGCTGTCATCTTCACCTGGTACTGGCAGAGATAATATTTGCTCCAAGACAGCAGGAAACTGCAGGAAGGTGCATTTGACTTATAAAACGAACTTGACTTAGTGAAGAAGAGCTGTTCAGCTTCAAAGTGATTCTTTCCTTGGGAGATTGTCAGGTATGAACATGTCCATACCCAAAGTCATCTTGTTCACTGACTTGCCCAGACCCTCTCCCTCAAGGGGCACTTGATTTCACCAGAAGGAAATATAAAGATTCCAAAATACAGGCACATAGAAATACACAGATTCTGTGGCTTTACATGATGAGAACTAGAGCCTAGTCTTATTAGTTCTAAATATTTTTAAAAATCTATCCCTATTTTGAAGATTTTGTTACTATGTTAATACAGAAGAAATCTGACTTCTTTCCAACTAGCAAATGGTGACTATTACATGAGTAGCTTGTAGCTCATTTAAATATTTACATATTTATAGCTATTTACATGCCCACTCCACCCCCAGTTTTTTGCAACCACAAACAATATATCAGGGGGAAAAAACCTTGTCCTTGAATTCTGGGCTCACTTGATACTCTGAGCCCCCAATGAGTATCTTGGGGGGGGGATACTCCCCCAAGATGAGTATCCAGGTGGCAAATTGCATTGTTGATGTTATCATGTGAACAGAACCTTCCAAATTGCCCTACCAAACACCCGCATTGAGCTCCAGTCTCACCAAGAATGCTTGAAGTGCCCCTGATTGTCTCTGGGCTTTTCCTGTGCCATCATGCCAAAGTCACAGAAGAGAGGGGAGGGCAGCTTCTTTGTCACATCAGGCAATGAGGGAACTCACTAGCAAACATATTTTGGATTGCAAGAGAGGTACTTCCAGGTGAGATAGCATGACCCCTGCCTTTGAATAACTTACTGTTCCTTCCATAATCAATTTTAGACTTTTGTCATTAGAATTAAATGAAGCCTATATAGCAATTCATGGCCCAGGATGTGGGGTGGGGAGGAGAAGGGGGCCATGGGTCCAGATGATCATGAGGCCTGCCTTCCAGGAGGTGTGCCCCAAACTGAACCCAAAGAATAGGAGGGATTATGCAAATCAAAACCACAATGAGATACCACCTCACACCAGTAAGAATGACCCATATCAGAAAAACAGGCAACAAGTACTGGCGTGAATATGGAAAGGAACACACTCTTACACTGCTGGTGGGAATGTGAGCTGGTCCAGCCACTATGGAAAGCTGTGTGGAGGACCCTCAAATTAATGGAAATGGAGCTACCATTTGACCCAGCAATTGCTCTTCTGGGAATCTACCCAAAGGAGACCTCAATACTCATACAAAGGGACACCTATGCCCGGATGTTTATTGCAGCACTATTTATATTGCAATGACATAGAAACAACCCAAATGCAGATGGATGGATGAAAACAGATGAATGGATGAAAAAGCTTGGTAAATATGCACAATGGAATATTATTGATCAATTAAAAATGACAAACTTGATGAATTTGAGATACTATTGATGGACCTAGAAGAAATCATATTAGCAGAAACAAGTCAGAAAGAAGAAAACAGAAACGAAATGGTTTCACTAATATATGGGAAATAGGGAAAACAAACAAAAGGCCAGGAGGAAAAGTCAAAACAAGTCAACAACCAAACTAAAGTACACAACTAGGGAGGGAGGGGATGGGAGGGAGCAATCAGGGAGGGAACATGGTGGGTGATCCCTGGGGAATACAAAGATGTGAAATATATATATTATATTTAATAATAAAAAATGGAAGTGATTTAGCTACTTGGAAAGGATGGGGAATGGAATTTGGTATGGGTGGTGGCAAACTGAGGGAACGGGAGCAGATATCAAGAGAAAGACTGGGAATGTCAGGGTAAGTCGCCCCACATGGAGTAGTAGAAATGCACACAATAATTAATTAGTTAATTAATTGAATCAATGTACAAAATAAAATAAATGCACAAAACTGATTAATTAATAAAATTAAAAAATGAAGATAGTGGAAATGCACTCAATAAACATAGCAGACATGGCCATGGACTTGGTCCTACTCACAAAGGGTGAGGTAGGAAGGAAACCAGCTCATGGCCAAACCAAGATCAGGCAGATCCATGCATAGCAAACAGCACACGTAGCCAGTGCTGAATAACATGATATCACTAGTTCTGAGATACCTGAGAAAAGATGATTCCATAAATTGCATCTTTATTGATTTTAATCGCACAGAAAAATGAATTTCACAAAGTCCATTACACAATGCTTCCTTGTAAATCAATGTAAAAACTGTATAAATATGTTTGATGACTACTCAACCAGGAGACACAAAGCTGAGGGGAGAAAACTGAGGACAAGAACTGCACCTTCCATGCAGATCAATAGTGCTGCAATTACCAGTGCTTTGAAAAAAAAAAAAATCATCTGTCTGCAACTGCACATGTGTGTAGTTGTGTAGGCATATGTGCACACATTTCTTGAAAAGATAAGAAAAACTAAACATTCACAAGAATTTACCCCACCTGCCCATTTAAAATACCACCTAAGAGTTACCATGATAAATTGCAATCATAGTAACAGCAGTAGTAGCAAGCATCACAAAAAAAATGCAGCAAGCTTCCAGAACCTTCTGAAAGCATTTTGACCTTGCCAGTGTGATATTTCATGACCTGCCTGTGAGGTACAGCAGGACAGAAATTACAAATTTTCTGATCGCTGAAGTAATAAACCAAACCGATATGAATTAGGCACCAGCTTTTCATCTGAAGCCTAGATATTCCTACAAGGTCCTCAGGGGAGATTCAATGATTATTTTGTATTTTTTAATTTGCATACTAATGTGTATGTATGACCATGTACATTTTCCAGAGAGAGACTCATGGATTCTCTAATGAATCCATAACCCTGAAAGTTAAGAACTGCTGAAATAGGGGAAAAAATAACTGAGTTTGACATTAACAAAATATTGACATAATAAAATGTTTTGACATTTAAAAACTGTTATAGTAAGATATGTAAAAAGTGATGTCTTGTGCCTGTAGTTACATAGATACATGTAAATAAAGTAATAGGGATGAGTTCTACTTCTGACTGTGATGAAGTGCAGAAGACTAAATTGACCTTCCTATCTGTTGGCTGAAAACTAAACACACCACACACACACAGACACACACACACACACACACACACATACACACAGAGTGCAGCTATTGTACCACAAGTAGAAGAAAGTCACCCTTCAAAGAAGAGATGCGAGCAAGGTGAGTCCTACAACTTCTTTAGCTTACTTTCTGCAGTTTCCAGGCTGCATAGCCAAATAGAGCCTGGTAATCTCAACTGGGTAGGTGGGTGGGAGGGTGAGTTTGGAGTCCAAGAAGGCCAACATGACTGGACTTTGCATGGGAAGATGCTAAAGAGGAGGGAGCTGCATACACAGGGCTCTGAGAAGATAATTCTCTTGCATCTTCAGATGAATATTGATCTGTGTACAGATAGGAGGACACCACTCAAGGTCAGCAAAAAGACAAGACCAGAGGAGCTGGGAAGACTTTGTGCCCACAGAGATCTGGGGATAATTCATGTTCCCCTCAGTTCAGAGTGGAGACCTGGGCATTGGCAGAATTCCTGGGTAGGTATTGCTTGAGCTACAGCGGTAAATTAACCATAAAGGAAAGGCTATTCTGGGTCAATCCTGATATAGGCTAAAAGCCTGTATCAAGGAATCAAGTTTATTTCAAGTAATATAAATGGATTCCAAGATAACATCCAACAAAAAATTGAAAACTGCTGTGAAGTCCAGCCAACAACATAATATTCAGCATGTGGCATCCAATCAAAACTCGTGGGAAATGAAAATGACTGGGAAATAGAACCCACAACTAGAAGAAAATCAATCATTCCAAATAATCTGTCAGAAATGACCGCGATGACAAACTTAACAAATGACGACACTAACGTAGCTAAAATAGTATATACACTGTATGTCCCATGACAGAGGAAAACTATGTCAGTTATAATAAGGATTAAAGCAAACTTCTAGAGATAATGATAAAATATCAGAGATAAAATTTATACTAGTAGGATTGAGAGTAAATTGGACACAACAGAAGAAAACATTGGTGAACTTGAAGACACAGCAACAGAAACTTTCCAAAATAAGGTGAAGAAATTAACATAAAAGTGGACAAAGCTTCATTAAGCTAAAAGACAATGTCTAGTGACCTAACATAATGGCATAGGAGCCGGGAAGCAAGGAATGGTAAAAAAGAAGGAAGGTAAATATTTCAAGATCTAATGGCCTTAATTTTCCAATTTTGATAAAAATTACATATTCATGAATCCAAGTACTTCAGCAGATCCAAGCCGAAAAAGTCTTAAAAGAAAGCCCCAATTCACACAATAATCAAAATAGTAACACAAATTAGCTAAAAAGACAAAATTTCAAAAAGATAAAAGATATACTATGTATATAGGAGCAAAGATAATAAAACAAAATAAGCTTCTCATCATAAACTATGCACAATAGAAGACAAATAGGATTATCTTACAGTACAAAGGAAGCAAAAAATCTCAATGTGAAATTTTTTTATAAAGAAAAGTAAAGGAATATAAAAAGATAGAGCAAATAACCACAAGTGAAAATAAAGCTTTAATGGAGATATTAGTCTCTGACAATTTCAATTTCAGAATAAGGAATTAATCAGGGATAAAGAATGATATTTTATAAAGACAAATGGGTCAGTTATCAAGAAACCTGAAAACAGGACATCAATGCACCTGATGGAATAAATGGAAGAACTAAGAAACAGAAAACTCCACAATCAAGATTTCAGCATGGACTCAACAACTGATAAGTAATCACTTAATACAGAAGACATGGATGATGCTATAAGCCGGTTTAAGTAAATATAGTTTATAGATCACCTTAAAACCAACAATAGTAGAATACAGTTTAAGTACATGCAGAATATTTGCCAAACATTCATTTTTCACCAAAAATATTTACCAATAAATATTTATTTATCAACATTACCAACAAATATTCAGATACAAAACAGCCTTCCTTCATAAAACAATCGTCCTCTGACACACTTAACAAGAATTGAAATTATGGAAAATAAATTCTCTGACCACAAGAGAATTAAACTAAAGAGTCAGTAATGAATAGCATAAAGATATCTGGAAAATTCCCCAAAACTTGGAAATTAAACAATACAGTTCTAAATAACTTATTGATCAAAAAAGAAATAACAATGAAAATTAAAAGATAGTTTGAATTGAATGAAAAATGAAAATACAAAATATCTAAACATATGAGCCAATATAAAAATGACAAAATTTATAATATAAAATGCTACTAGTAAAAGAATATATATATATATATATGTATGTATGGTGTGTATAAAATACTATTGAAAAAGAAGAAAGGTCTAAGATTAAAGACTTTATTTTCCACTTTAATAAACTATAAAAAAATGATAGTATCAAACCAATATGAAAAAATAAATAATATGGATAAAATAAGAAATCAATGAAATAAAGATGAGAAAAATATCTCAAAAATCAGTGAAGTCAACAACTGTTTCTGTGTAAAGACCAATAAAAGCCTAAAATACTTCTAGCCAACAGTTATTTCTCACATATTATCAATACCAAAAATGAAACTATTAAAGATTACCCAAAAACAAATAGCTAAACTGAAAAGTTCCATATCTATTATAGATTAAACTAGCGATTAAAAACCTTTCCACAGGAAAATCTCTAGGCACAGATGGTCACTGTTGAAATAGACAAATATTCTGGATGAAATAATGCCTATATATGAGAGAGAGAGAGCGAGAGAAAGAGAGAGTGAAAGAAAGAGAGGGGAGGAGGAGGAGGAGGAGGAGGAAGAGGAAGAGGGGAAGGGAGAGGAGAGAAGGGGAAGAGGAGGAGGAAAGGGATCACTTCCCAGATCAGTTTATGAAACCAGCATTAATTACACTGATAATGTAATGCTGGGTAATGTGGATAATGACATTAACCCAAGAAAACCACAAATCAATATTTCTCAAAAATATAGATGCAAAAGTATTTCATAAATTAGCAAATCAAATTCAGCAATATATTCAAAGGATGTCATTACCAAGTGAGGTCTAGAAATGCAAGGTTAGATTAACATTTGAAAAATGAATTGATGTAATTTAGCATATTAACAGACTTTTTTAGTCAATGACTAAAAAGGAGAAACCATATGCCTTTCTCAATAGAGAAAAAAGTTTTTGAAACTCTTAACACCAACTCCTGATAAAAACTCTCAGAAAACTAAGAGTAAAAGGAACTTCTTCAACCTGATAAAATATACCTATCAACACCATATGGTTGACATAATTAAAAAGATGGAATGCTTTCCCTTAGGAGGTGGAACAAAGTGTTTACTCTCTCACTCTTATTCAACATTGCTTGGGGACTCTAGCCATTGCAATATGGCAAGAAAAAATATATATGCATAAAAGTTTGGGGGGAAAGTTGGGAAAAATTTCAGTTAAGTTAGAAGATAAAGTTGGTTTTATTTGAAGGCTAAATGATTGTCATGTAGAAAATTCTGAAGAATCTATTTTTAAAAACCCTGAGGCCTTCCTCAACTCTTCCCAGCTGTCTTACACTAGTGTCACGCTACAAAACTGGCTATGAGATGGGATGCAGCCTCCCAATGCTCCCTGTCTTCACAGTCACGTCAGTATTGGGGTAGAAGTTGTAGGGTCACTGAACTCCACTGAGACTCAGTTTCCTCATCCATAAAAACCCACCGTCCCCACCCGTCCCCACCCCCTAAGATCTGTATCAGCAGCAGCCAGGGAATAAGAGTTCAGAAATGTGAGAAAGTCCTAAAGGCTTTGGAAGATCCACAAATTCTCAAATTCTTGACATACAGAAATAATTAGAACTATATCATTGCTAAATACAAAATATACATCCATAAGTAATGTATAAAATAAACATGTTATTTGATGTTATACATTATTTAAGATATAGTTGTTCAATTTTAAAAGCAAGTTGTAGAAGAGTGCATTTTCCATATATATTTGGAGAGTTATAAAAATATAGAAGATAGTTAACATAAGTTTATCTCTAGGATGGCTGAGTGACTTTTCTATTAATACACAGCTGTACTCTTTAAAACTTTTAAATGGGTATTGCTGCTATTGCATTTTAATGAATACGCATTTCTATTTTTATCTAAGAAATAAATAGTACTATCCAGATCTTTCTCCCTCAAAGAGAAAGACAACAAACAAGTAGTGACTAAAACTGCTAAGTTAGTTAGGCATGGACTGTTTATCTACCAGCAAGGAAAATTACAAATTGAAATTTTAAAATAACATTTATGGTAGCCCTGAATGAAGTTGTGATGGTTTATATGGCAAACCTTTACTCTGAAATCAAGAGAAATTTCAACAGACTTAAATGAAGAGATGTATCATGGTCCCAGATTTCAAGATTATTAAAATGTCACTGATTGTTATAAAATTCCCAACAAGCTTTTTTGGAGAAATCCACAAACAAAAATGTGATGAGAATGCAAAGGACAGAGAAAAGCAAAAGACAATTCTGAAAAAGAACAAATTAGAAACTTTCTGGTATATAATTTGTAATTTGTGTTATCTGCCTGAAGACATTCAGAAACCCTAACAGGATAAAATAGATGGATCTACACTTAGATCTAGTTGATGAATTTCCCCCAAAGGTGTGGACAGTTCCATAGAGAAAGGTCAATCTTTTCATCAAGTTAGTGCACCTGTGAACAAAACAAGTGGACCACAGACATAACCATTTGAGCTAAATGATGAAACTTTGAGAAGGAAACATTGGAGAAAGTTTTCATGACCGTGGGTGCATCAGAGCCATTTTGAATAGGCAGAGTAAAATATACAAATCATCAATCATATTTCCTCAAAATTAAAAGCTTTTGAACTTCCAAAGATACTGATAAGATTCTGGAGATTTGCCCCACAGCAACCTAAATGTGTTTAAAACTAAAAAACCCTATACTCAAAGATGGTTAAGATAGTCAAATTTATGTTATGTAGATTTTACTGCACGTAATTTTTTTAATTCTTAAGGTATTTTTTTAAAGACACTGATAAGAAACTGAAAGTTTAAGCTTTAGACTGGAAGAAAATATTTGCAGAACATATTTGCAAATTGAATAGGAGATTCATTTCCAGAATATATGAAGATATCTTGAGACACAATGTAAATGGAGTAAAAAATAACAATAATAATTTAAAAGCTGGAACTTACCAAAGTATGCATAATGTGGCAAATAAGAATACATAAAACTGTTCAACATCCATAATCACTAGGAAAATGCAAATTAAAATCATATCTCCTTGCAGAAGCCATAATTAAAAACTACTGGAGAGGGTATGGGAAATCAATATCTTCATTTATTGGCAAAAATATCATTTCTTTATCATACTTATTATGTAAAATGTTTAGAGACAGTTTGATGGTTTGTTATAAACTTATGCACATACTCCATAGGCTAAGTCAACCCCCTCAGTTTAACATGCTTACAACAGGGATGTATTTCATATGTTCCTCTGTTGGAAAGTCCCATTTCACTTACATGAAATGACTTGAATTAATGAAGCTCACCCGTGTATGCAGCTACCCCCTTAGGACAACCTGCCCAATGAATAACTATGCGGTACCACCTGCCAGGTAGACATATTAACAGAAGCTTCATGCCATCCAAGCCGAATTTCCAAAGAGGAAGGTCTTCGAAGTGAAGGCCAGTATGTGTGTGTGTCCAGAGAAGGGCAAAGAGGGCTCCCAAAGCTTCTTGGGTCTATTGACTCCCATGCCTCCTCCTCTAGGACATATTGATGGAGAAGCCTGTTATCTCTGTAAGGACGCCCATGCTGTTGCC
>PVHY01024941.1:0-19012 GCA_004024945.1 Uropsilus gracilis | reverse complement strand
AGCAGAGAGCAGCTGGCTGGCTTTTGCATATCAATGGTAAAGGTGATCAGTGAAAATGCTAATGAAGAGTGTGTAGCCTGCTTTGTAGAGAGTAGCAGGCAGATAAGTGTATCCAGTTAAGGTTAAAGGTAATTGCAGTTAAGTACTGTTTGTAGCCTGCTTTGGAGAGAGAAGCAGGCGGATAGGGGTAAACAGTTAAGTAAAGTCAGAAAATCTCTTTTTTACCCTGTTTCAATGCTACAACTTGTTGGTCCTAGTTGCTTGACCCATAAGCAGTGGATTGTCCCAACTGTGGCTGTAAGGGCCAGTTTCTAAATCAATGAAGCTGGAATGGTTTTGTGGATAGAAGATATTCTTAAGTCAGTGCCAATTCCCTGTCACAGGTGATGTGGGAGCTTACTTAGTTCTGCCTTTGGATGCAGGATAACTGCAAGGAGAATAAGAGGACAGCCTTTGAAATCTATTATACCTGGATTTGCACCACAGGACAAGTCTCAGTTTCCTCATGTGCAAAGTACAGCTAATATGACTGCAAGAGAGTACAGCTAATAAGACCGCAAGAGGGTATGTTAGGACTTCTGTGAAATAATACTTGTGAAGAGCTTAGCCTGGTACCTATAGCAAGCACATTTCCCCGCCCTCTAACTCTAGCTATCTTTGTTGTCTGCACATGGTTTCAAGGGACTCAGCAAGTTTCATTGTATTAAATACTGACTTTCTAGCTTCCTGCCTGGGACCCTCCCAGGTTCCCCCGTCTGCTCTGCTTTGAGAACATGTCACCATCACCACAGGCATTTTGTTGTCTTTGGGACCTGCCAATGGTTAGAATTATTTCCTTTGGCTTGGATTCTGATTCCCAAGCTGAAGTGTTGGAGTCTGCAGGAAAGCTCCTATGCTGAGCCCTTGCTTCACAATCAGGGCTTCCGGACCTTGCTGCGGCATGCTGGGGCCAGCTTCTATCTCTTCCTGAACAGCTCGGGGCCTGATTGAATTTCCTCTGGGCCTCCAGAGGCCATGACTCCGGATGTGGAGGTGGCCTGTCTAAATCTCCTCCTTTCAGAAGATGTGGAAAATAGTCTATTAGTCCTGGCCAGTGGCTTCTTCCTCAGAACTGGTCATCAGTTTCCCTTAAATGTGAGCGAACAGGATTGGTGGTGCATATGGGAGGCCAGATGCCTGAGGGTCTTAACGTAGGCTTTGGGAGGGGAAATGGCATCTCTCCAAGCCAGACATTGGCAGTTTGGCTTGAGCCCTACTCTGCCTCATCACCTGAAGCACCTGTTTGGGAAAGCACTGAGGTTGTGTGGGCCCCTGGATTAGGTAGGGTGTATTCAACTTTCACAGATTCGAAGGCAAGCCTTCACTGAGATTTCAATCTTCACTCCCTTTAGGGACTCTACATATCCTAGATAGATAAAACTTTTTGAAAGTCATAGAAAAAGATCATTTCATCATTTATTGTCTCAAGATTTCTGTTGTTTGGGAATTCAGCAGGGAGGGCTCATCCTCTATTCCATGATGTCTGTGACTTCAGCTGCTGAAATCTGGGGCTAGAGAAATTTAGAGCTCTTGCACTCAATCATGCAGTGATTGATGCCACCTGCCAGCCAGGCCTCTCAGGGGTTTTAAGCAGGAACATACAACAAAAGGCTTCACCAGGTGGCCAGGGCTTCCTTTTAGCAAGGTAACTGTTCCCAGTGAAAAGGGTGTATTGTCTTTTAGGACCTAGCATCATAAAAGTGACCTATTATTTATGTATTAGAGTTCTCAAGAGAGGGTAGAATCAATGAGATGCATACATCTATGTGTGGTTGTTTTGCAACCATCCCGGGCCAGATAGGTTTGTTGTCAGTTCTCACAGATGAAAAGATAATTTTGGAGACTTTGGTAGATTTTACAGGCTTTTCATGCTGAATCAGGAGACAAGCAGTCAGGGAGTCACCCACTTGAGACCTCTCCTCACGGTGATGCAGCCCTTCTAGCCTTCGCCCTGTGTGTGTATATTTATATAAGTGCACCCCTATATGCTATGGGCCAGGTGTCCATAATCACAGGTGGCATACAAGACCACAGGTGTTAGCAATAGAGACTAATGGTGGAAGATCATAAAAATTCTGATTTTAACTCATTTACCCTACATATATATACACATATGAGTGTATGTGTGTGTGTATGGGTATATATGGGTGGGTATATGTTGATGTGGCATTTTTGCAGAATGTAATGTCACAAATGCCTAAATGTCATCTTAAGGAAAAGGAGACAATTTATGATTACATCTTTATATCTTTCAAAATCTTTTTGTATATATATATATATATATATATATATATATATATATATATACAAAGAGAGAGAGAGAGAGAGAGAGGAATTGACTCAAGCAGTTATAGAGACTGGCAAGTCCAAGATCTGAGGGAAAGTAGGTGTCAATGCTGCAGCTCAAGTTTGAGGTCATGTACTGCAGAATTTCCCTTTGCTCCTGGAGGAGGTCAGTCTTTCATTCTATCCAAAGCTTCACTAACTGGATGCTGCTCACCTGCATTAGGGAGGGTAATCTTTGTACCTCAAAGTCTATAGACTTAAAGGTTAATCTCATCCAAAACACCCTCACAAAACATTCAGAGTAATGTTTGACCAAATGTCTGGGTACAACGGCCCAGCCATGTTGACACAAATTGACTGCAAAATCCAGCTGCTGAATCACTCAGTGCTACATCCAGCACATCCTATCAGTCAAGGTACAAAGATCATCCAAACTCAAGAACCAGGAAATAAACACCCTCTCTCCAACTCTGACTCCATGGCAGAATGTGACACATTGTAAGAAGGGTACGGGAGGTGGGTATATGTTGCTGTGGCGTTTTTTGCAAAATATAATGTCACAAATGCCTGTTATCCTAAGGAAAAGGAGACAATTTATGATTACATCTTTCAAAATAAAAGTCCTTGGGCTCATGTGGTTCCCTTAGAAGTTGTAACACAGAGGTCAGGAGTCATGCACCTGACTTCGCTTTGCACGTAAACACTATAGACACAGACCACTCAGGTCCACCTCTGGTAAACTGAGAGCACAAGTAGAGCTGCAGTGGGTGTTGTGTTTTTCAAAAATGGTGAGTACTGTCAAATTCTACATGGGACAAAGTACAAAGCACAAATGTCTCTCTGTTTACATGATCACTGAATTCCTGATAATGGAGAGGCATATAAAATGGAATCCAGGCATATAAAAGTATGGGTTTGTGTAGAGTCAGGTTTCAAGGCTAATATAAAGATTGTTGTGCCAATATAAATTTCCCAAGGAACATCTAAATGCCACATGGAACATAGGAAGATTCCTGCAGAATTTTCCTCATGTTGCAGGCCTTCCTAAAAGTCAGTACTGCCTTCCCAGCATTGAGGAAACAAACCACACATTCTGAAACACCCTGGAGGGTAGTAACACCCCCACTGAGAATCACCCCTATAAAGCAGGGGAACAGAGATTCCAGAGATGCCTAGGAATCCCCCAAAAGTCTGAGAGTATAGAAATGGAGAACGATAAGAGTTGAGTCTCATGGCACAGCACATGGGTGGTAACCACTGTGTGTGGATGGGGCGGGGGTCTTGACCCATCCCAGAAAACTCAGTGGAGGCCACACCTGGCTCTTTTAGGGACTCAACCAGGATCAGTGTCAGGAGGATCCTCTTTTCCATGTCCTCTGTCATCTACATCAAGGCACCCTAAGCTTGTAGGACATTTCCCACACAAACTGCTGCAAAGGCCTGAGTCAGGAACGCAGGCAGGTGAAAGGAGCAAATCCTCCCAGACCTTATAGAAACAGAAATGAGGAACCCAAGGACCACACAGTGTTCTCTTTTTAATCATTGCTCCCCAAGACTTGGGCCTCTCCTTGGTTAAAGATGAAAGAGATCTTAGTCCTAATAAGATTATTTGTTAAAAACCAGAAATCAAGGCACTTTCCTTTTTCTTTTCTTTTTTTAAACACAACTTCATTCAAGAACCCGTGTCAGTCACATGTCACCTAATGTCATTTTGGTCAACAATGGACAATTACACATAGGACAGTAGTCCTAACAGGCCCTGTCATATGATCTAGTCATATAGGTATGTTTCATTCTTCGTGTTATTATATGTGATGTTCTCACAATGATGGAATTACCTAATGACACATTTCTTGGAATGCATTCCCAAAAGGAGCATACAGTATATCTTTTATATTATTACCTCTAGACCCTGGCACCTGTCACCTGCCCTGTTAAGATTGCTGTTTTCCTTGCCTTTGTAAAGAATGTCCATCCTCAGTCCAGCTTCTTCCATGAAACCTAGAGTTCCCAGGCCAGCCCAAGGGGAATTTTCATTCCTCCCCAACATAACTCTCCTGTGACTGGTACACTCATCAGCCCCTGGTAGGCTGTATCCTTTCCCTCACTAATCATTTTCTTAAGGATTTGCTTAAGTATGCTGCTGATACCTCTGTTCCTTATGTTCTCACAGTTCTCACAGCATAGTTCCTAGCCCAGTGCTTTGATGAAAGCACACATGTTTTACATTAATCTAATAGGAATGAAATTTTACAAATTCTATCCCTTGAAATAGCCAACTTCAACTTCCTGAGGGCAAACTAAACATCACATCACTAGGAATTAATTGCTGACATTTTCAGAGTTTCCCTAACCCCTGCAAGACTGAACAATTAGCTGCTTTGAACAATAGGGCATTGGTTTCATTGGAGGTTGGGAACAGCTGCAGGGAAGAGACTGCTGCAAAGGCCAGAGTCAGGAAGGCAGGCAGGTGAAGGAACAAATCCTCCCAGACCTTACAGAGGCGTGGTCCTGAGTCTTTCTCACCAGGAGGAAGTCAATATGAGTTTCTTCAGCTGTTTGAAAGAACTGTCAAGCATCATTTTCTTCAGACTTTATGAGCTGTTCCTTATTCACATTTCCATGATGAAATAATCCCATAAATCATTTTAAACAGCACCAGAGCCCAGGCATGAGTTTTGTCTCCCAGTGGTGGGAACTTCCAGAAACCCACTGAATCATGGGAACTTCTTTAATTTCACTTACTGGGTGGTGTTTTGGGCATCAAGGCTCTGGACTGGATATCTCAAAGATGTCTCTTATTGTCCTTTGAACTTGTCCACACCCTCAGGACAGATCTCCCTGTATGACAGTCTCATAGCGGCCTGAATTTTTCCTTCTCGGCACTTGTGTAAGTGATAAGAATGTTTGTTAGTGATATGTTTACTGCTTCCTCTTCCTGCTGGACTGCAAGCTCCATGAAAGCAGGGGGCTGGGCCTGAGCTGTTGGTTCCCACAAGGCTGTGCGATGGGACTCTGGTAACAAGCTTTGAGGAAGAGAGTAGTCTGGCAGTTCCTCAAAAAGTCAAACACAGAGTTATTGTGGGACTCAGAGCGTTCACTCTTAAGTCTGTACATAAGAGGATAAAAATATCTGTTCAAGCAGAAACTTGTCCATCAATGTCCACAGCACCATTACACACAGTAGCCAAAAAGTAGAAAAAATTCAAATATCCATAAACTTGTGCACATATAGATGAATGAAATGTGATATAGCCAGTAGAATATTATTTAGCAATTAAAAGGAACAGGTGCTCTATGCTCCAACCTGGATAAACCTTGTAAACATTATGCAAAGTACAATAAGCCAGATAGCAGAGGCAACATGTTGTATGACTTCATTTAGATGAACTATCCAGAATAGGCAAATCTAAAGACAGAATATAGATTAGTGATTTGGGGCTGAGGGGAATGACTGCTAATGGGGTTTCTTTTTGTCAGATGGAAAGGAAGGTTTTGGATTAGAGAACAGTGATTGATGGTCACAAATAGAAAATATACTGAAAAACATTGAAATGAAAACATTCACATGGTGAATTTTGTTATGTGAACTATGTCTCATTTTGAAAAATATAATTAAAGCAATGCATCTATATTTAAGAAGTGAATGTTCATCCCTGAAAAAAAGATGCAAATTCAGGGGCCTCTGGACCAACTTGAAGACTGTCTGAATTTTCCAGCTAGTTACAGATCATTAGAAAAGTTGGCTACTTTTCTCACCGAGAAAATATCTCAGAGGCTGAGATGTTGGCACTCTATGTGAGAAAAGGGCGTGACTACAATTTATCTGTGATTGTGTGTTGGCTCTCTGTGCTCCTGCTGGATAAAGTCCATCACTGACATTTTTATTAACTTAAAGAGAGGAAGTCAGAGAGGGAAGCATCCACCCTTTTTCTCTTGAAACTGATTTCTGAGACATGTCAGGTTAACAAAACATTCTAGGTAGGGAGACTAAACACATTGTCTTAATCCTACGGGGCTAGGGGTTGGTGGTAAATACTCAAGGTAGAATTTGTATTTATAGGCTAGGCACGGTGGTGCATGTCTGTAAGTGGCAGCCTAGGAAGCCACGGCGGGGATCAGGGATTGAGTTCGAGTTCCGCTCTGGACAACGCAGCGAGACCTAGTTCCAAAAAAATAGCTGGGCGTGGTGGTGAGTGCCTGTAATTCCAGCTACCTGGGAAGCTGAGAACTGAGGATTGCTTGAGTCCGTGGTACCCCGGGAAACATGAGCCTGCGGTTCAGGGGCAAAAAAAAAAAAGAATTTGTATTTATTTGATTGTAGGCTTCAGAAATTTACATGAGAGGTGAAAGAAAACGAGTTGATACTATTTGGGCCTTGGTTTAGAACTGTCAGCAATCCAGAAAAATGTGCTCTGTCTGTAGTTAGAATCCAGTGGAAGGGGAGTTACTGGCCCAGTTTGGATGAACAAGAGATGTTATTAGGGTTGTCCTTGCAGATGTATCTCCAAAAGCAACGAGATCTTATTGGGAAAAGAAAGCATTTTTGCAGAAGAGACAGTTACTACTGATTCTCACTTCTCACCAGGTCCTGGCCAAGGCCTCTTGGAGGTCAAGACTAATCTGCAGTTATGAGTACTTCAGAAAGCTCTTAAAAATAAGATGAAATGGCCCCCTTCAAAAGTTACTGAGAACTGTGGTATATTTTAAATGTTTTTATTTGACCAAAGGACAAGAAAAGGTTTGAACTAACAAACTGACAGCAGAACTAAAGCATAAAACAAGGGAGGGGAAGAAGGGTAAAATCAGGGGAGGGATGGGCACAAGAGATTAAGATAATGATGGGTCATGGATGACAAGGTGGTGGGAGAACCTTGGAGTATACAATGATGTAAATATGTGTGTGTGTGTGTGTGCAATCAATTAAAAAATGTTTACATGTTAGATTACTACTTTTTCCATGGAAAAATGGTAAAAGTAACTGTGTTTTCACAAGATAATTCCAGGACACACTTCAACTATTACTTCAGAGTGCCCTAAGGGCAGCTATGGGGCAGGGAGTTAGAATTCTGTCCTAAATGTCATCATCTTTCAATCCTGTCATCTGAAGAAAATGTCAGAAGTCAATACATGGGACCCTTTGTAAACTGTGAGCCCAGAGCCCAATGCCCTTCTATGTCCCAGCACAGCCGCTACAAGGACACTGGGACCCCGGCAGCTGATGCTGTTCACTTGGGGTGGAGTGTACTGGTGTAATCTCAAAGGTGTGTTTTGGGTTGAAGCCAGTTCTTAAGACATTTCTTTCCAGTCAATAAGCAATTTGTCCCTAAGAGCTTAGTACTTCCGGTCAGTCTCATGTACTTGTTTGTTTGCAGCCCTGCAGTGCCAAGGTGTTTTTCATGGATTTATTTTTGTTTTATTTTAGTCAAAAGCAGTAGCTTATCTTTCCACATCCACACCAGCACTTGTTGTTGCACATTCTTTTTTTGATGTGGACCATTCTTACTGGCATAAGGTGGTATCTCGTTGTGCTTTTGATTTGCATTTCCCTGGTTGCTAGTGACATTGAGCATTTTTTCATGTGCCTGTTGGCCATTTGTATTTCCTCTTTGGAGAAGTATCTTTTTAGTTCTTCTCCCCATTTTTTGACTGGGCTTCTTGTTTTATTTTTGCTAAGTTGTCTTTATGGAGGGCAAAAATCTTTTCCCATTGGGTTGGGTTTCTTTTTGTTTTGTTTCTTTTGCTGTACAGAAGCTTGTTAGTTTGATGTAGTCCCAGCTGTTTACGTTTTCCTTCATTTTTTTGCCAGCTGTAGATGTGTCCACTATGGAAAACTGTGTGGAAAACCCTCAAACTAAAGAAAATGGAACTACCATTTGATCCAGTAGTTACTCTTCTGGGAGTCTATCCAAAGGAGACCTCAATACTTATACAAAGGGACACCTGAGCTCAGATGTTTACTGCAACACTATTGATAATTGCAAGGACATGGAAACAACCCACATGTCCCAAAACAGATGAATGGATGAAAAAGATGTGGTATATATACACATGGAATATTAGTCATCAATTAAAAATGACAAATTTGATGAATTTGAGATAACATGGATGGACCTAAGGAAATCATATTAACAGAAATAAGTCAGAAATAAAAAGATAGAAATCAAATGATTTCACTAATATATGGGATATAGGAAAAACAAACAAAAGGTCAGGAGGAAAAGTCAAAACAAGCTAACAACCAAGCCGGGCATGGTGGTGCATGCCTGTAAGCTTCAGCTTATGAAGTGGCTGGGGCTGGGGATCACGGTTGTCCCCACTGGGACAACACAGCGAGATCTAGTTCCAAAGAAATAGCTGGGTGTGGTGGCACGTGCCTGTAATCCCAGCTACCTGGGAAGCTGAGGCTGGGGATTGCTTGAGTCTGTGGTACCTGGGGCAGTGTGAGCCTGTGGTTCCATGGGCAAAAATAGTGAGACCTAGTCTCAGAAAAAAAAAAAAAAGCTAACAACCAAACTAAAGTACACAGTTTGGGGGTGAGAGGATGAGAGGGAGTGGTCTGGGAGAGGAGATGGTAGGTGAATGCCAGGGAATACAAAGATGTGAAATATTTATATATATATTTATATAATATATATATTAAATATATATATATATTTAAAAGTAGTAGCTTATTACAAGGGAAAGGCAGTCACTACTCACTCTAAGTCAAACCAACCAAGGCATTGATCTGGGTTGCATTTGGTCCTCCCGGGTTGGATACACGTTGGGTAGAATTGACAAAGAGCATCTGTGAGGCTATGTTGTTCTGCACTGGACCCCTCATGGTCCTTTTTGCTGTAACAACAAATCCAGATGTCACAACCTCCACTGACTTGGTGATGGCACTGTGAACTGGATGATCCACTAAAGACTCACCTTG
Organism: Uropsilus gracilis; assembly: GCA_004024945.1. Lineage (NCBI taxonomy): Eukaryota > Metazoa > Chordata > Mammalia > Eulipotyphla > Talpidae > Uropsilus > Uropsilus gracilis. Next base: position 9,765 of record PVHY01024941.1, on the reverse strand, counting down.
AGCTAGGTGTGGTGGCACGTGCCTGTAATCCCAGCTATTTGGGATGCAGAGGCTAGGCATCACTTGAGTCCACAGGTTCGAGACTACCCTGGGTACCCCGAGCAATATAGCAAGACCTAGTCTTAAAAAAAATAGCCGGGTGTGGTGGTGCACACCTGTATCCCAGCTACCTGGGAGGCTGAGAATAGGGATCACTTGAGTCCATGGGTTCAGGACTACCCCAGTCACCCCGGACAACATAGCAAGACCTAGTCTCTAAAAAAGAAAGAAAGAAAGAAAAACTCACTTTGAGAAATTTGGGAAAGAAAGGTTTGAGTTTATTAGAATACCTTTAAGCCTTTAAGTGATAGAGGCACATGGCACTTTGGATCATAAGTTACAGTTCCCTGAAAGAGCATTTTGGAACCTAAATCATGTGGGTGCTGTGTCATTTCCCAGTGTGGCAATCTCTCAGGGTCAAACTAGCATCAGTTACATGAATGAATCTAACAATAAGGAATACTCCAGAATACCTGTCATCTACCATGGTACCATCTCGTTCCATCTCCACTACAATCTAATGAAATAGGTACTATTTTTATACTCATTTTTCAGAAAAGGAAGCCAAGCATAAAATAAGTATGCAATTTACTCCTAGTCACATAGCTAATGGTAACAGAAGTCCTCATTTGAAGCCTGGGCCATCTGATTCCAGAGTCTAGGATCCTTCCCACAGCTCTATTTCCAGGTTTCTAGAGAACTTTCCTTTTCCCAACCAACTTTTCTTTTTTCTAGGGTGCATGTGTGAACATAATGCTAACTTTACACTGAGGCTGTGAAAAGAAGGAGTCTGTGTTGTGATTGTGAGTGCACATGGGGACGGACAGATGGACAGACAGTGTCTTGGCCCACAAGAGGCAGAGACCATAGGCCTTGCAGCTCCTGCAAAGGTTGTGAGCAATGAGAAAGAGGACAGATCTGCTCCTTGGTGACACCAGTCTCCTCAGCAGATCCCCTAAGGTCCCTGCAGCCTCTTGACAGACTGGAGATGACAGATGGTGTAGGGTGGGGTGGGGGGGTCTGGTAAGACTGAAAGCCAGCAGAGACAAAAGGAATCTTGCAAGCTTGATGAATATTCACTTTTCCTGTTCCAGACAGGGAGACTGAGGTACAGTAGATTAAGAAAAGCACACTTTTTTCTGCAAGCAAAACTTGGGTCTCCTGGTTCCTATACTATTTTAAAAATGGGTCACTTTCTAAATTAGGAAGCCAAAGCCCTGAGAGGTGATGTAGTTGGCCAAGGAAAGGGACCCATACTTGACTCTGGTGGGGTTGATCTTCCGCTGAAATAACAGTGCGTTGTGGATGGGATGCAGCCTTCAAACCATTGCAGGCTGATTGCATCACATTCATGTGTACTTCCCAAACTGACTGAGTGTAAGAATCATCTGAGGGCATGTGTTAAAAATGATTATTCCAGTCTGACTACCAATCCTGTCCTTGATAAGCTGTTTTCACTCCTGGTCTAGAAAATCCCTAACCTATTATCACCAATTTTTCATGAAATAAAGGGTGTTCTTTTTAGATTTGATTCATGCAGGTTTGGACCTGCCCGGATTTTGAGCACACATTTTAACCTCTACCTTCCTGCCTTCATTCTTAGTGCTCAGGCTGTATCCTCTAGGGGGCAGAAATGAGCCATTTATTCTATGGGACTGAGCCTTGAGATGACCCTAGAAATTTAACACGAAAACGAAGACCCAAAGGTGGTTGAAAAGAAAGCTGATCTTACATATGCTTTTCTCACTTGTTTGAAATGTATTCTAAAATTTTGTAAGAGACTGAATCATGACAGGACGAAGATTCTGAATTCAAGTAGACTCAAACCCTCAGATCTAATGTATAGTAAGGTGAATACAGAGAATAATAACGCTCTGTATATGTGTAGTTTGCTGAGGGAAGGCCTTAAATGTTTCCACTCCCCTTCCTCCTACTCCCCCCCAACAGTGATGGATATGTTAATCAACCTAATCTGGTAATGATCTCAATATATATTAGGTCATCACATGTGTACCTAAAATTTCCACAGTGTTGTCAATTGTATCTCAATAAAACTAAAGAGAATAAAAACAAAAACAAAACAAACAGACAAAAACATAAACACACACACACACACACACAAAGCAGGTCCAAGTTCAAATGCAGAAACCCTCATTTATTCTTTGTGATGTTCACAAGCTATTTAAATTCATTTAGCCTTGGTTTCCTGTTCTGTAAAATGGGAGGAATAACAGGATCATTATGTGTTTTATTATTATCACAACGGCTAAAAAGAAATTTGCTGTTATTATTAGTCCAACTATTTCTACTGTTGTCTAAATAGCATTTGATTTTTAAATCTGCAGGGAAGGTAGACTCTGCTTTCTTTAATAGTTGTCTAAAGAGGCACTCAGCTCATTCTTTTCCAGGTTCTGTCCTAGGGTAACATTTCGCATCCTGGAAACCAATAATATGAACAACACAGAGGCCACATTGGGAGGAAGGAAACGTGTTGGCTTCCTTAATAAAAGCAAACCCTCTGCCTTTGAGGTTGGCCCTGACTGTGAGGAGACTCTGAATGGGAAGTGTGATTGGCGATCTCTCCCTATTCTCACTGGTGCCACCATGAGTAAAGGAAGTTGCAGCCCCTTCCTACCCTCCTAGGAATTTCACCTTCACTGCTCGCCTCAGAGGAGAGGGGTTTGATTTTATTGGGGTGTGAATAAATTTCTTTATCCTGAGACTTGGGGATTCCCCTCCTTTTAGCTTCAACTTGTAAGTTCTTGATGGGAAATAATAATGTCAATAATAGGAACTACATTTTTAGAGCTATTTTCCTGTTCCAGGTATATACAGATTCTCTGATTTCATCTCCACCACTATCTAGGGGTTCATTCCTATGACCATCTACATTTCAGAGATGGAGAAACTGAGCCACTGAGAAATTACGCAACTTGCTCAAGGCCTCATGGTGGTCAGTGACTGAGCAGAACCCAGCAGCCTGACCTCAGAGCTGAAATGTAAACCTCTTGACTATGAAAGAGCTAATGAACACTGACACTGTCTTCCCACCCTTTCTTTCCCTTGCAGCAGTGATAAAGCCTAAAGTCTACAATAATACCAGTTTCATTAAAATGCTCCACTATACAAGTGCCACTTCTCTCCACTGAGGAAGTGGAGAGAGAGGAACACTCTTACACTGCTGGTGGGAATGTAAACTGGTCCAACCACATGGAAAGCTGTGTGGAGGACTCTCAAATTAATGAAAATGGAACTACCATTTGACCCAGCAATTGCTCTCTTGGGAATCTACCCAAAAGAGACCTCAATGTGGGTACAAAGGGACACCTGTGTTTGGATGTTTACTGCAGCACCATTTATAATTGCAAGGACTTGGAAGCAACCTAAATGCTCCAAAACAGATGACTGGATGAAAAAGATGTAGTATATATACACTATGGAATATTACTCATCAATTAAAAATGACAAATTTGATGATTTTATGATAACATGAATGTACTTAGAAGAAATCATATTAGCAGAAACAAGTCAAAAAGAAAAAGCTAGAAGCCAAATGGTTTCACTAATATATGGGATAGAGGGAAAAAATAAACAAAAATCCACGAGGAAGAGTCAAAACAAGCTAAGCACCAAACTGAAGCACACAATTTCGGGCAGGGGGGAAAAGGGGGGGGGGATGATGGGGAGGGTGGGGGGGGTAAATCCCTGGGATTACAGTAATGTGGAATTAGATAAATTAGAAAATATGTATATATATAAATATAGATAAATTAAAAAATGTATATAAATGCTCCACTATATATTTAGTCACTCACCTCTGCTAGTCAGTCACAAAGCATCCAATGGAGGCTGCAGGCTGAGAAGTAGGTGTCAAGGTGCAAGGGAAACAATCAGAGGCAGCTGGGCACGGTGGTTCGTGCTTGTAAGCTTCAGCTTATGAAGCGACCGGGGCTAGGGATCGCGGTTTGAGTCCCCCCTGGGGCCCATAGCGAGACCTAGTTCCAAAACTCAAACTACAATCCCTAGCCCCAGCTGCTTCATAGGCTGAAGCTTACAGGCACGAGCCACCGTGCCCGGCACAGCCCCTTTCTGATTGGAGGTGCTGGGTACATGCAGGCCAACAGGGGGGGGTATCACCCCCTCTGGTTTATTCCAAATCCAGTCAATCCTCACCAGGAATAACCAAATCACTAATTCAAAGGCAGATACACATGAGATGGAGGTGAGGAGAAAGAACTAAGGCAGGACAAATGAACATTTCAGATGCATGGGACACAGGCCTGTGATACCAATTATAGTGACAAACTGTCTCAGAAATATACCCATAAGCTTTCCACAGATGGGAATGGAATTCCTGGGTCAGAGATGCCTTCAATGCAAGCTAAGCACCCTCCCATTCCACAGGGAGAAGAAGGGCACAGAGATGGGGCAGTGGCCCCACGACCAGCTAGACCAACCATTCACCAGTGCCTGTCCCAATTAAGAAACTTCATATGGCCATCAGCTGGGAAAAACGCTCCCAAAGACTGAATTATAAAGCAAAGAAGAAGCACAATGTGACAGAAACTGGGTTGGAGAAGATGACCAGTAAGAAGGAGGAGGCACTGAAAGGATCCAAACATGCATAAACTGGTTACAAAGATACACCTGGAAAACTAAGCAGAGGCTGCTGTGTCCCTGGAAAAGACAACTTCACCTGGGAAAAGGGCATTGCTCCAGGAAAGAAAGGAAAAAATCCAATGGGCTAAAAATTGACCAACAACTGACAGTGAAAGAGGAGATGGGGTGATCAGAATAGGAGACAAGGGGAAGGGGTGGGGGACACCCAAAAGGAAAAAAAAAAGTAAACAAATCTTATATAATAATAAAAAATTTAAGAAAAAAAATTAGGGATTAAATTTTTCTTGAAGGTCAGGGGCTTTAATCAATGAAAAAGTAGCCAATAGTTATTTGTAACCTGTGTGAGAGCTACAAGCCTTAAAATGCTCTTTTCTGACTGAGGCTTAGAACAACAAATGCTTGGCGGGGCACGGTGGCTCCTGCCTGTAAGCTTCAGCCTATGAAGCGGCTGGGGTTAGGGATTGCAGTTCGAGTCCTGTTCAGGGCAACACATCGAGACTGAGTCCCAAAAACTAGCTGGGCGTGGTGGCGTGTGCCTGTAATCCCAGCTACCTGGGAAGCTGAGGCTGGGGACTGCTTGAGTCTGTGGTACCCCCGGCAATGTGAGCCTGCGGTTCCATGGGCAAAAATAGTGAAACATAGTCTCAAAAAAAAAAAAAAAAAATGGTGGTAAATTGTTTTGCCTGCTTTTAGTTCCTCTTAATCAAAAGTGCTAGAAGGTAGAATTCAAGACTTATTGCATGTTATTATGTGGTATACTTGGGATCATAGAGAAGATTCTTTGTCATGCAAGAAAAGTGCTGCTTGGCTATATAACCTGGGCTCCCTCTGGCCAGCCCCTGAGGTTCAATGGCAGCCAGAGTCAGTATCCCCAGCCAGGTTCTCCTCTTACTCCTCCTTGGGCTCCAGCCCTCTCCCTTAGCAAGATCTCTCCAAGCTTGAGACACAGCAAGAGTTTAGTTTTCTGGGCAGAAACTCATGGGGAATAAAGAAGGGGTGTGAAGCTCTTTTGAGGTGCAGTCACCTTGCAAATATCTGGCATTGGCACCAAGAGAAATACCTTTGAGATCCTCCCATGTCTGACAAATTGAGCCCTTCCCCTAAGCACACAGGCTGTTCCCACTTGTTTTACCTTTTGCCTCCTTATTTCTTCACCTGTGAAGGCAACACTCAATGGGGCATGTAAAGACACCACTCTGCCCTGGAGACTCATAATCTGAGTCTCCACCACCGTGAGGTGAGAAGGAAATTGCAGTGTTGAGGTTTCTGGCTTCTTCCTCATTGAGGAAAAAAGAAACCACTGTCAACAAACCCCAAACTAATCAACCAAATGATGCTGGTGGTTGCTGGGCAGCAGACTGCCTTTGAGGCAAATATGATCAGGAGCCAACCTGGGGACAGACATGAGGGTGACAAAGGTCAGAGGATAAGAAAGACAGGAGGAAGTATGGGGAGCCGAAGCTTATTGCTCAAAGAGTATGGGTCTTGTGTGCACAGATTCCCAGGGAGCCAGAAAGCTGGGCAGGTAGGGCCAGAAGGTGAGGAAGAGAGAGGGGAATTGTAGGTGGGGAGGGATCTGAAGAGAGGGCTTCTGTGTCCCCAACAGTTGTGAGGAAACACCTTCCAAAAAAAAAGTAAACATTCCAGAGAACCAATAGGATTAGGATATTAAATGCGGAGACTCACCCTCCCTGGGGTATTTGCATAGGGACTGACCATACCAGGGTGAGGTCAGGAGGTGGTAGCAACCTGGATGTGTCTACATAAAGCAATTTATTTTATTTTATTTTATTTTATTTTATTTTATTTATTTATTTATTTTGAGACTAGGTCTTGCTATTTTTGCCTGTGGAACCGCAGGCTCATGTTGCCCGGGGTACCACAGACTCAAGCAATCCCTGGCCTCAGTTTCCCAGGTAGCTGGGATTACAGGCGCGCATCACCAAGCCCAGCTATTTTTTTGGAACTAGGTCTCGCTACAGGCCCCAGGCGGGACTCAAACCGCCATCCCTAGCCCCAGCCGCTTCATAGGCTGAAGCTTACAGGCACGAGCCACCGTGCCCGGCCTTACATAAAGCAATTTAGAATGAGAAAAAAAAAGGAAACTGAGAAAATTAAGGAGACATGTTTAAAAGTTTAGCACACCCAAAAAGAGCATGGAGAGAACTACTAAACACTGGACAATGAGACCAAGTATAGAGACTACCTAACATGGAATTACACCTACCATGTCACCAGGGGCTGGGAGCTAAAATCCCAGTGCAGAGATGCCTTCATCAAGGGCAAAGTACAGCCCTTTTCCACAGGGGAAGGAAGGCTGCAGAAATATGACAGCAGGCCCACAACGGAGCTGCAAACCAAAACTGAGGAGAACAGTCAGACCAACCACCTGCTGATAGCTGTCTCCATGGAAGAACTTCTCTACCGACAAAGGCTGGGAATCAGGTTCCCTAAGCCAGCAGCTTGAACCACAAGCAAAGAAGCAGCAAAATGGGCAAAAAAACAGAATGGAAGGGACATCCAGCAAGGATAAGTAGGTACTGATATATTGCAAACTAGCTTGAACTGGCTGCCAGACGCAAACTTAGGACTAGAAATCTAAGAAGCTCTGTTTACCATGTCCCAAGAACGCAGATCCTCACCCAGGAAAAGGACATTGCTCCAGAAAATAAAGAGACCAAAGGGCTAAATATGAACAAACAAACAGCAATGAGAAAGGAGGCAGAGTGACAAAAGAGGGGGTAGCTAGGGTGTATTCCCAAGGGGATCCATACATTGTATGAAATGCAAAAATTAAAAAAAAATTTAGCACAAAAGACTGTATTCTGTTTGATTCCATTTATGCAGTTTCTGGAAAAGGTGAGATCACTGAGACAGAAACCAGATCAGCAGTTGCTGGAGGAGGTGACTGATTACAGAAGAGTATCAATATTAGCCCAGAACTTGTTGGGCTTATAGAACTATTGATATCCTAGTTGAGGTGAAGCATAGTTATCCAAACTCACTGAAATGTACATTTCAAGGAGATGGATTTTAGTGTGCATAAATTATGGTTCATAAAACTGACTTAAGCCGGGCACGGTGGCTCGTGCCTGTAAGCTTCAGCCTATGAAGCAGCAGGGGCTAGCGATCATGGTTCGAGTCCCACCTAGGGCCGTAGTGAGACCTAGTTCCAAAAAAATAGCTGGGCGTGGTGGCATGCGCCTGTCATCCCAGCTACCTGGGAAGCTGAGGCTGGGGATTGCTTGAGTCTGTGGTACCCCAGGCAACGAGAGCTTGGGGTTCCACGGGCAAAAATAGAGAGACCTAGTCTAAAAAAAAAAACAAAAAACAAAAAAAAAACTGACTTAATAAGTTGGGGGTATCAAAAATTATGTGCTACAAATAAACTGTATTTTAAGAAAAGAAAAACTTTATTCTTTTTAGTTTATTTCTTTTTGGAAAGAGGATATGTAAGCTGCACAACACAAACTTAAACCAGAGTCATGAGAAACATGGGGCATTGCTCCTTCACTCAGTAACTGCTGATTTTTTTTCCTTATCCACATAAATAACTCAAATAACAATGTTTTTATCTTCAGCTGTTTGGTTAACCCAGAGGTCACCTTAGACCTCTGTTTGTTTGGGTGTCTAGTGCTGTAGTTAGAACTTCAAGATCTCTTGCCTGTGTAGTGTGACAATTTCCACAAACATTCACATTTAGCCTCTTTACTTTTTAGAAGCAATATAAACTTTGTCACCAATTCTCATTCCCATTAACATTAGGATGAAAAATCTAACCTTGTTAGTTATAGGAAAACCAATCTGTTCAGGCCTTTAAAGAAGTTTTATTAAATGAGTTCAGCCTCTTTTAGAAAAATATCAGTCTAATCATGCCTGGATCATTACCTTTACCTACTCCCTGTGTTCTCTTCCTGTGCCTCCCCTGCCACCCTGAGTATAATATGGGGCAAAGGGTGAGGGTGGCTGGTCTGGGGGCTGGACCCTGTGCTTTGCTCTGCAGAGATGTCTTCTACCCATTGGGCCTGCTGGTATCATGGCCAAGGTCCTGGCTCATTGGACCTGTGTTAGCAGTTGGTTTTGTAGTTACAATCTGCACCTGTGTGATGGCTCAGCATTATTTTCCATATCCTGAAGTGGATCCCTAGGCTCTCAAGCCTCAAAGTCCTTCTTCATTCCCCACTAGTCCTAGAAACTTCTGGGTTCCTCCTGTGGCCACATTCAAGCAAAGGGAAATTGGGGTGAGCAGGGTTGGGGAGCAGGGAATGTCTAAACAGACCAAGCAGTTGTGTTTCCTCCAAATCTAGTTTCAGTGTGCACATAAGCATTACATAGTCACCCCCACACACTCACATTCAATCACACACAATTACATACTTTCACACACACATTCAAATATGTTGCTGCAGCCACCCCAGGTGAAGGGCCACCCTCGTCTCCTAAGGGAGCCAACGAGGGGACACATATCCTTCTGGTTTCTGGCCTGTCTCAGCCTCTCTGGAAGCTGCTCTCTGCAGACTATCGAGTGGGAGAGCACTGGCTTCTGACCTCCCCACACTGCCCTGACCCTCCCAGCACCAGAAAGCTTATACTTCCTCTTTCTGTTTTTCAGAAACTCCCTTTCTTTTCTGCTCTATGGATTTTGTTCTAGATGCTATCTAACTTTCTCCTTCCGTAGGACAATAAGCCCATAGGTGCATTGAGAGAATGTAGATGACAGATAATGAAAATGCCTTGGAGAATGTTTCAAAAACAGCATCTCTGTGCTGAAGGATTTGAGGAATATGTCATTCCCTGTGATGTGTTTTTGCTGGCATATCAAGGAACTGCCTTTGAAAAAAATGTGTGTTTTCTAAAAATGGTGGAGTCCTAGCCCACAGTGCTTCATTATCTTTCCCCAAGTCTCCCAGTTACCTTTTCTCACAAGCCTGTTCTTTCTTTCATATTTCTGAGTTATGGCACCTAAGTCAGAAAGCAAGACTCGGCCGGGCACGGTGACTCGTGTTTGTAAGCTTCAGCCTATGAAGCAGCCAGGGCTAGGGATTGCGGTTCAAGCCCCACCTGGGGCCCGTAGTGAGACCTAGCTCCAAAAAAAAAAAAAAAAAA